>CANUEY010226458.1:0-18271 GCA_948099555.1 Croton setiger
TATATATATATATATATTTTCGGTGATCGGTAATTATCGATCATCATTCTGAAATTACAATGATTTTCATAGATTCGATAATCGGTAAATTACCGTCGGTAATCGGTATCGGTAATCAATAGTGAGGCCAAAAAATTTCAGCTACCGACACCATTCGGTATCGGCAATTGTAGTGATAAAAAACTTATCGGTTAACCGATTACCGATCGTTCGGTAACGGTAATCGGTAATGATTACCGATTGCTCACCCCTAAATATAAGTTGTACTGTAATTGTCTTATACTGAGAGGAAAAGTCTGTGTTGGCTTGGTCCATGGAAGATCTCATAGACCCGTGCACCTAAGAATTTTTTGGACCTAGGAGCGCATGGGACTGTTAAATTTTTTATTTGTCCTGAAAAAATATCCAAAAATATCCAAGGTGAATTTAATAATATTGTACAAAATTCTGTCTTAAACTTATTTGGGATATATATAATATATGACTGGCAAATTTAAAATAATAGTTAAAAAGTGGCAAAATCAACAAAATAAAGGAAAATTTAGCAATTTAGAGTTTTTTAGGATTACGGTTGAAAATACTAGTCAAAATATCCAACAAGTTTTCTGTGTTGTTCCGACAGCCTATTGTTTTCTGTTTATATCCCGCCGAAATAATTTTTTCGGCCAGCTTTCAAAACTGTAAGCTCGTGTTTTCCATCCATATTCAGTTCGGTTCTTAACGGAAATTAATGAATCCAGCTTGATTCTCGCCAGAATCATATGACCGTTACATTTTTAGTAAAATCACGACTAAAACCGTTAGTCTTCTGGAAAATCACAGAAAATGAAGCAACACTGTTTAACCTTCTTCTCCGGTAATACTCGTCTAAAACTCGATGGAATACTGTTTGGAAGTTGATAAAACTGCATAGAAGTTCGACATCCACCTTATACTTGATTAAAACAACCAAGGAACCTCGAATCTCTTGTGAACCTCCCTTGTTTTCAATCGTCTACAAGAAGATATGAGATTTCGTGCTGCAGCGTCATTTTAGGCACGCAATTTGACCTCATTCCGGTCATCCAATGTTGCATCTGAATTTTCCGGGAGACTCACTGGTGTCCAGGCTATCGATCAGCACCTTCCGTTCGTGGATAGAGAACATAAGCGACAGAGATGTTGGCTGAGTTATTGAAGACTCGATGTTTTTGCTTTGTTTTTTTTTTCAATTATAAAATGGTCTTTTAAGTTTTGATAATAACTAGTGGCCTCGTTTTCCTTTTTGAAATGTCCAGTTCTCATTTCTATAAATGATCAAGAAAAGTAAAATAGTGGCTTTTCATTCATTTTCCATGGGTAGTTTCAGGTGGTTTTTCGTAGATAATTTTGCTGTCGACGTGATTTCAATCGGTTTCCATCGAGTTATGGCCTAGAATCGGTTGAGTTGCATTGAAGTTTCACTGAAAAAGATGAAGCTTCGGCTGCCAACGATTTTTCGGCGATTCTAGTCAGTTTTTTGAGAATTCAGGTTTTCAACAGGTTGCTGACATTATGTTAACTAGTATTCAATCGGAACCATTCAGTTTCCATTGAGTAATAACTGGAAAAATACCTCGCCGGAAACTTCGCCGAAAAATTGAGGTCTCTGAATTCGTTGTCCGGAAAAATAGAAGGAGGCTGCCATACACTTTGTAAACTTAGTAGCAAAAATGTCCTCTTTTGCTATTATTTCTAATGGTTTGTTCTAACTCTGAAAGTCCTTTTTACATTATTTTCTTGTTTTTGGACCTTTAGCATATTGTTTTATATTTTGTGGATAATGTAGTGCACTCCATTGACTTATTTGGATTAAGAGAATGATTCTCGCAATCCAATACCCTTCATTGATAATGTTAGGATTTAAACTATAAGTTTTTGCGGCCCATCTTGTTAAATCAAACATGTTAGTGATATAAATAATACATGTACATTGGAAAAAAAGGGATTATCCTCCTAGTGGTGCAAGCCAAAACGTTCACAAATTTTGTCAGTTAGCTTTTCAAGATGTAGATTTTCGAGACGTATATAATGATATTGAAGAAGGCAAGTTGGAAGAGAAGAGGCCCATTGCAGCCTTATGGTGGGATGCCATGTCTTAGTTGCCCCATGTTTTCTGGGGTCATACATTACAAACGCATTTTCTTTTTGTGGGTTCGCCCTTTTGGGCCTATTTCTTGCCTTTTTTTCTATTCTTGATTTCTGAAATATGAACCTCTTACCTCTTTTTATTTCATTTTGCAAACATGTTTCCAATTCTAACCTTAACTAAAAAAATGGCAAGCCTTCCTTTTTTATTCCAAAATATTTAACAATCATTCAGACACTATAATTAAGCTAATTAATTATAACATTATTAGTCATATTTTTTAAGTATCACTTGATCACATGTGGAACATCTATCTACTGTTGAAAATTTTCATTGTTTAATCTTTAATACAATCTCTTACAATTAGATTCCTCTTCTTCTTTTTTCTGAAAGAAGTATGTTAATTTTGTCATAATATTAAAAAAAAAAAATTCAAAACTTTGTAAGCATTTCAAGGAATCATTGTTGGACTCCAGTTAGAAGTTTTTTACCTAAATAGAGTGGTTTTATACAGTAAGTAAAAAAAGTAGTAATATTTATGTATTTTTGAATCATTTTATTAGTTTCCCTACTTGCAAGCTAAGTTTGCTTATTAGTACTATGATTTTATTTTTTTTGTTGGCAAGTATCGTAGAATAAGAATTAATATGCAGGCCAGGTAATATATACCATATGTCCTTGGAAACTAGAAATGATTAAAACAAAAGAAAAATATAAAAATGTTAATAATTTTTAAGTTTAGCTCCATCATCATTAAAATAGTTTTAAGTGTTATTATTATTATTATTATTATTATTATTATTATTATTATTATTATTATTATTATTATTATTATTATTATTATTATTATTAAGAGAATTCATTGCGTTAATATAATCGCAATTTTACTTTTCTAAATGCCAATATTTTGTTAATATATATTTAGCAAATCTAATGTTTATTTTTTAATAATTTTTTTTTTCCTAATATAAGGGAGGTCAAACTAAATAAGATTGTAGATTACACAGTCAAAATTCAATGCACTAAATAAATAGTTAAAAAAAATCGAATTCAATATTCATAATAAATAGTATAATTAAAATGTCACGCGTCCTGATTGGCTTGTATATTATTTTACTCCTTAATCTCTCACGAAAAAGACGCATAATATCTCATATCTGAAAAGATTGAGACATGATATCTCTCTGCTTTTCTTTAACAAAGAGAAAAAGAAAAGGGCTCTACAAAGAAAAATTATTTGCGTAAGCATTTCTTTGCTTTGCCCCTTATTTGTGTTTGGTGTAAGGTTAAAGTTAAACTCTATAGTTAAAAAATGACTAATCTAACCATTTTAGAATAATATTGGTGATTAACAGATTGATTAGCGTATATAATCTTATTAGATATCGATATATATTCTATTTGGTTTCTTTATGAAGGGTAAAGAAACCAGAAAAAAGGGGGAATTTATATGATTTTTTATTTTATATTATTTTAATCACTGAATTTGATTCTATAATCCAGACCCATAATTAAACTTGTGAATTACACTAATGGTTATGTTGTAGCATAAACAAGAAGGCAATATCATTCTTTGATTCATACACCACTTAAATTTCGTTTTTATTACTATTGATTTGAGTTTATAATAAATTGGTTTAAGTTTAACACAAAATTATCTTATTAAAACATTTTATTTGGTTCCCATCTATTATTAAATACCTTCAATATATTTAATTAAAATTCAGTTCATATTCACACTGTCTCGTTTCATAATTTTGAGAATTAAATATGTAGATTACAAATACTATTTAATTTCAACTATTTTGCAAATGATATATTCTCCTTAGATATTAAAATCGTGAAACATTTAAATTTAGGGTCTGTTTGGTTTAATTGTTTGTATATAGCTAATGTTAGATACATCGTATTTGAGTGTTTGGGAATCAAATATGTAGATTGAAAATACTGATTAATTTCAACTACTTTGCAAATAACATGTTCTTTTTACATATAAAAACTGTGAGGTATTTAAATTTGGGGCTCATTTAGTTTAACTATTTCTAAATAGCTAAAGGTAGATGGATGGTATCTGATTCGGATTAGAGTTTGGTAAAAATTCAATAGCAGTTGCAATTAAAATGCAATATAATTATACATTTATGATAATATATATTAATATTGCAAGCGATCTTATTGGAAAAGAGAAAATGTGAAAAATGAACAACTATAAACTCTGTTCTACAGATAATAATGCATATAATTTCAAGGTCAAACCTCTTCCTCAATCTAAAAAAATAAAAATAAAAATAAAAATTATAATAAACTCTTGTCTCATATTCAAAATTGGGGAAAAAAACATGGAAATGTTGATTTTAGAAAAATGAAAAACACTTTATTATTGCATGCAAATTAAGTAATTAGTTAGAAGAGTTTTTACCAAATCGAGTAGTATAGTTGGAAGCTAAATGCGGTTTAGCGTTGATTCCTTTTAGCTAATGGGACCTTAATATTACATTTCACCAATCAAAGCACGTACCATGAAATAAGGCAACTACATGTGCTTTCCTTCTTCTCCCAACTATCGTTTTCTAATTTTTCAACTTAACTTACCCTTTGGTAGACTCCCACCAATACTATATGTTTCTTACCCATTTCCTTTCCTTATTACACTTTCTATTCTACCTACTAAGTTTCCCTTAAAAAATACACACTTTTTAGCAAACACTTTTTTTTTTTAATCACCAACTAAACCTAGATTATTAGATTAAAAAATTTAATGAAGTTGCTTATCAGACTGTGTAATGTCAACCATATAGAGAAATCGTAGGGTTTCCATATCTCAAGTTCGCATCTTATTTAGAGAAGATAACTACTTTTTTACTCTATAATTTTTAATATTATATGGTTCATTAATGGTCTCTTTTATATGTAATATACAAGAATTTAATGAAGTGCAAAATAAAAAACTTAGCCATTCAAGCATCACCCAAAATCTGTGCTTAAGATATGATGATTCGAAGTATGTTCTTTTTTACCTATCTTAGCATGTATTTAATAAATTTCTAAACTGAGAAATATATGATTAATAGGTGGGAGATAGGTTTACAAAATCATGGAATATAAACTTTATAATAATCAAGCTAGAAAATTTTCACTACTACTATTATTAATTAGGTGAATATACAAATACAATAATGAATTAAATAACATATCTGAATTAATCATTGAATTTCTATAGATTCCTTCCCACGTAATTGTTTAAGCATAATATTTCCCCATCAAAACAAGAAAGAATGAAATAATAGCATAAGGAAACAAAATCGGAACAATAATCTTATCACAGCAAGAACCCTAAATAATCAATTTTTTTTTTTCCTGCATGAGATACTATAGCTTGAGCTAGAGAAGCTTAGGGCCAAATGATTTTAAGCAATAATGGAAATCTATAATTTGTAAAGAAATAGTACTACTACTATATAGGCTATAGCAAACTGAAATAATTTATATACGAATTTCTTTTTTGTTGTAAGGAGTAGTGAAAATTTATTACTAAAATCAATTGGGACAAAAGGAGGTAAACAGTTACATCACCAAAAAGACTAATAGCTACATTTGTTTATGTATCCCCTACTCATTAGCTATCCTAGCAAGGATTGTATACAGTTTCCCATATTTATTATCTACTACTCTACTCCTATAGAATAGAATTGATGCTTCACTCCCCCAAAAAGCTCCTTCATGCATTTTCTAGGAGGACCCAAATTAAGCATACTTGATTGGTTTTTCATTTTATTTTTGAATAATTATTAATTTATGCAAGACCCATGATTATTAGGGTGTTTTCTTAATACAATTTGGGTATTTTTGTTGAAATTTAAGCCCCATGAAATAATTAAATATGTTGTCACAAAATTATATATGAATATATTGTGACAGGAGAGTTGTTGTTGTTGTACTAAATAATATACATATGTCTCTGTGTATGAAGATATTATAATTTATGTTGTTGTACATTTTATAGGTATTATTGTAAGGAATTCATTAATTTGAAATCAGATATGAGAGTATAAGAAATTAAACAAAAAAAAAATAAATTTGTAGAAAATATTTTGAAGGGTAGCATGGTAATTGTGAAAAAGGTGTTGTCAATCAAGAGAAAAAGGGTGAAGAAACAAAATCATGTTATTCCCTCATAAATTAAATTAATTGAATTGAAATTGTTTTGTTTTATTAACCAAGAGGAGGGAGGAGGGAGACCTTTATGCTGTCTCATCCATCATCATCTCTTTTTTTACTGTCAACCTCTCTTCCCACTTCCACAAAACAAAAATCAAAAATTAAAAAAAAAAAAAAAAGGTTTCCTTCTTTTCTTTCTTTATTTACCATTGAAATTCACTATCTTGAATTGAATGATGTTGCAGTGTGGGACTTAGCTAGAAGCCCCCAATTGCTACCCTTTTTAGGGAAAAATTATATTTGCAAACTCTCAAAATGTTTTGTTGCAGATAACAAAGTTAGTAATAACTAAAAGCCCACCACCATCACCCCCTTCCCCTTTGTTTTGATCAAACAAAAGATTTCAAAAGAAACCTCAGACAAATCAAACTAACTATAAATATATGTTTTTAGTTTCCCTACTAATCTTCTTTTCTTCCTCTTTTTTTTCCCTTATATATCATCTCTTCTTCTCCATCTCATCACAAAAATTTAGGTCTTGTTCTGTTGATTAATACTTGAACCCTAGCTAGCTAGCTAGCTTTCTACTCCAACTTTATCAAGTTCATGGGATCAATCATCAAATCTTTGTTATTTGGGATTCTTGAATCTTGATATTTCTTGTTCAGAGTTTGGAAGTTTTCTTGAATCAAGATCATTTGGTAAGAAATTAAGAAACCTCTTTTTTTTTTTTTAAAAAAAAAAAAGGGTTTTTGGCAGTTATGGACTCTCTTCAAGAATTTGACTCCACCACCTCAACACTGCCGCTCACAACCAATACAAGCGGCGGCTCAACCATGGGTCTCTCTTCATCATCTTCCCCCACTTCCACTCTTAGCCGTTACGAGAATCAAAAGCGGCGAGACTGGAACACTTTCGGTCAATACCTGAAAAACCACCGTCCACCACTTTCTCTCTCCCGCTGCAGCGGCGCTCACGTGCTTGAATTCTTGCGTTACTTAGACCAGTTTGGGAAGACAAAAGTCCACACCCAACTCTGCCCTTTCTTCGGGCATCCAAACCCACCTGCTCCATGTCCATGTCCTCTCAAGCAAGCCTGGGGTAGCCTCGATGCACTCATTGGCCGCCTCCGCGCTGCCTATGAAGAACATGGTGGAAAGCCAGAGAATAACCCTTTTGGAGCTCGTGCTGTTAGGCTTTATCTACGTGAAGTTAGAGACTCGCAAGCAAAAGCTAGAGGAATTAGCTACGAGAAGAAGAAAAGAAAGAGACCTCCACCACACCACCAACAGCAACAGCAACAGCAGCAGAGCCCTGCAGCATTATTGTTGACTGTGCCACCGCCTTCTGCCGCAGCCGCTTCTGCAAGCGGTGATGAGTAAGGGAAAAAACAACTTACTCCTACTACTTGAACTACTATCCATTTCAATTAAAAAGAATAAGAAGGAATCAGTGAGTACTATACGGTACTCGTTAATCGGAACTTCTCTCTTTTTAAGTTCAAATTACTTGCAACATATTTATCTATCTTAAATTAGTTAATCTTGGCTTTATTTGAATCTATGTTCTGGGATTTAAGAGCAGTAGCAGCAGTAGTAAGTAACTGTTAGTAGTATAAACAAGTATGTGACTTAGCATCAAAACTGTCGCAGATCTGTAGCTTTGGTCCAAGTAAGGTCATTTAATAGATTTGGAGATCATGTTGTGTGTCTTTTTATTCATTTCTTTCTTTTATGTTTTCATTTTTTTTTTCCCTGTTTATATATGTTTCTAATGAGTGCCGATTATATACGCGGCCGTGATTACTGACGGCATTTTTTAAAAATTAATAAAAATTATATTATTTTGTTAAATATTATAATAATTTTACCAGTGTGTTACACTGCATCACTGCATTCATATGGTATTTTTCAAATTACATAATGTTATAATGATTTTGTGTAAATTTAATAATACAAATAAGAGAATTTATATTTAAAATATACAGATAACAATCTGACAGCACAATGGAAAGCACCTGGAGACACAAATAATTTTTAAATTATAGTTTCAAAATTTTTTTCTAAATACTTGACAATACACGGGACGTGTATTTAAGCATTATCGTTTTATAATAATGGGTACTGGCGAATCATCACCAAAGCATTAAAACAGGATCTGTGTCAGATTCGTGAAGCACTCTATTTCAATGCTTTGGTTATTTTTGGTATCACATATGCACCTATTCTCAACTCTTTGATTCTCTCTACTGAAACACTATTCTACTTTTGTTTTTCTATTTATAAAGATTGATTAAGTAGAAGTATCACTGCAAAATGTTAGTTGAAAATGGAGTCTCTCTGCTACTAAATTTTCATTCTTTGAATAGGGAGAGAATTTTTAAGTGTAATGTTTAGAGGATTGGTGGGTTTTGGTCTTTGATTTTTGTGCTGGGTCATTAATTTATTATAGAAATATGCATGATGCCAATTCTTTGTGGAATCGTATCAAATCTTGGATGTTCCCTAAAGAGGGGAATATGAATAAATAAATTCAAGACTCCATTATCATATGATAAATACTAGCTAATAAATAATGTAATCTAGTTAGTTAGTCCATTATTAGAGGTCATTCTAGACTTATACATCAATTTTTGAACATATATAATCATTTATATATATATGATTAAGCTCTACACTAAATATGGCTTTTGTTTTAATTTTGAACTATTGACCTCTTGTTTGACTTTGATTTGTTGTAAATTTTATAGTGATTAGTGTCAGAATTAAGTGTGCTGTTTTAAGCTTGCTGAGTTAGTAGATTTTATAAACATATATTTATATAATTAGTTATTAATTAGATATGCTAATCCATATGGATATACATATACATGTGCTAGGTAGGTTATGTCTTTATTTTATATAATTATATGCATTAATTAGTGATAATGAGAGTGGGGTTACTGTTTATATGCCCCATTTATAATATGTGGTTATAATCACATGAGACTATCCATTAATAATATTATTTTACAATATATATATACACTCCTTTATCATACATGAAAATAGTGTAAATTTGGATCATTATTATAGAATCATATAGAGGCGATAAATTATGATCATCCAAATTCTTTGGAGTTAAGGAAACTGTATTAGAAGTTGAATGTTTTTGTTGCTGTCTAATTACTGTTGATTTCTTGAAATTTTTTTTTTTTTAAAAAAAAAAAAACTGAAATTATGTGTTTTGTAACTATAGAATAGGATAATTTCAGAATAAAATATTTGTTGTGCTGATGATTATAAATCCAATTATTGAATATAAGTTTGAAATAAGATTAGGGATTCTTGTAGAGAATTTATATCTTTTGAATTGCTTTTGATAATATATATTCTGATCTAATCAAATCAAAGAATGCTTGCTAGGTTTGAATTGTAGAATCATAGAAGCTTACTTATAGGCACCTCATTGCACCTACCAGAGATTAGATTGCAAGCTAAGTTATCAAAAATAATAGTGATACAAGTAATAATTTATGGATATTTTCAGTAAATGTTTTCTTTCTATTTTTGCTTATTTTCCCCACTTCAAATATACAAGATAGATGTGAAAATGACCCTACTCTTTTGACTTCATAGCTGATACTAACTTATTAAACAAAGGATATAGGTCATGGCTTGTCTTTTAATGCTTGAGAATAGTAATTAAAAGACTGTTTAATTTTTTTATAAATGAAAACTATGATATTGTTTGGTTGGGATAAGTTGGAAGGAAATTTAGATTTTCGTGTAAAGTAATCAATTTTTATAAAAGTTGAAGTGTTCAGTTAGATAGAAAGTTGGAGAAAAAATTGAGATTAAAGGGAAAATGAAGAGGAATTTAACATTTTAAACACATCCTCATGACTCTAAAGAAATTAAAAATGCTTAAAATGGAAGAGTCTGTTTAAGTTGAATTTAAATTAGTCCCGATTAATTGGAAAGAAACTAAATGGTTATATTAAAAAAAAAAAAAAGTGTGTGATTGAATTAGTTTCAGCGAAGTTGTAATTGGTGAATTGTACAATTGGAGTAGTCAAAATATTTATTTCTACAACACTGGCTCCTACAAGAATCTAATCCAAGCTGCAAGTACAAAATTTTATTTTTGGCAACTAAATAGTGTCTCCCGATCAAATTTGAGGATCAAAGTGCAGTGTTTCAATTTTTTTTAATTGAATAAAGGTTTTATTTTGCTAATTATTATCACCAAACTCATCCAGAATATATATTGTTTTTAGGGTGTACAAGAGAACCTGCTGGTTTTTGGGTTTTACTTTCTAGAGACGTTGATTTTCTACTGTTTTCCCCCACTTCCGACAATATTTTAAGCCAACTAAGGAATAGTCAGCAGAAAATGGGAAAATTTTTCCTACACCAGGCATATAAAAGTCTCTTGTATATCAAATCAATCATGATTTTGAAATTTTTAGACTATTTTAACATTTTTTTTTTATACAGTGCATTGTCACAAATGCCTGTAATTACCTATTGATTTAGTGTATTGCATAGGATGTAAGTAAATAGTTCTCCAAATAAACAAAGAATAAGTGAATCAGGATGACGATTGGTCATCTTTTTTTTTTCTGGGAGGTGGTCGAATTGGACAGTGTTAGGATCTTCCATATTCAAAAAATAAACAGGAAATATAAGTGTTTATAGTTATGAGTGAGGGATAGTGATGGTTTGGTGTTGTTTGGTTGGTTGAGAGAGTAAGGAAATTTGACAAGCCAACTCAAATATAAGTTGATAAAATTCCAAATCATGTTAGGCAAGAATGCATTGAATCTCTTCTATTTGACCTCAGAATCACATATATGATATATGAAATGAAGCATTTGGTTTGATGATGCTAATAGCTTTACTTTGTGGAGCCATTTTATTTTGACTGATTTGATGTTACTCTCCTGATTTGCATATTTTGTTGAATGAAATGACTCTTACCTTTATTCTACTTTTTTTTTTTTCCTTAGAAAATGAAATCACAATTTTCCTTTTAACAGTAAATTAATTTTTGTTTCATTAAAGGAAAAAACTTGAAACTCTCTTGATGAAAGATGAACACCATGAAAGCCAGCTGAACAAAACCTTGTAACCTCAAAGTACAAATAAAGAAGAAAGGAAGTATAACTGAAAAAATAAAATAAAGAACATAGCTGCTCCTCTTGAGGTAAGAAAGCAACCAAGATAAGCATAAAAGAAGCACATCAAAATCATGCTATGAATTGATCTGTATAAGCGCAACCTTTTTAAGCTAAAAAGTCTGCAAATTTGTTTTTTCCCCTTGGGATATGGATAATTAAAAATCATCCAAAGAATTAAAGTCAACCCACCAGTTTTATAGTCTAGATGCTAAATTCGTTACTCAAGTTATTACATTGAGAGAGTCTGATTCGACAATTAACAGGAAGTATTTGAATGATGATTCTGTAAAAAACTTGATAGCTTCAAGTATCGCCAAAAATTCAGTCTTATTTAAGTCAAGTATCCCAATATAATTATGAAAAATGCATTTGACAATTCCGTCTATATCTCAAAGAACAGGATCTAATTTCCCAAGACTTAAACCATCCACGTTAAATTTGAAAGAGCCAAACAAATATTTACAGTGGCAGCCCCAATCACTACGTCATCATTCCCATCTAATTCTAATCCTAGCCTTTTGCTCAAAAGCTATGTGGATTTGAAGAATCTTGGTTAATTTGCAAAGTCTATCAGATGGAGGTGCGAGATTAGTACTGTCGGGGATAGGTAGAGCGGAGAGCAATTGTTTTTTTTTTTTTTAAAAAAAAATTGTCAATTATGCATTAATTAATCAGAAAATAACATAATAAAAAATCAAGAGTCATAAATTAATTTTATTGATTTTGTAACATGAAAAAAATGATTTAAAGCTAAGAAGAAGAGGAGTAGTAAAAAAGGGTTGAAGCAGCAATCATATTTTATGTTACAACTGTTAAGATTTTGTAGCAAGAAAACTGACCATGCGACAGTTGAAATTTCAAATCCAAGCAACTGTGCATGCATGTGATTATGAATATTAACAACGAAAGTGGGGTGGGGTGCTCTTCATTATCCAATTTTTCCTTCTCAATACTATGTTACGTTCTTTTTTAACTCAATTGCTGCGTCATCTTTATATATACTTCCTTTAATTTACTATTATTGATGCGTAAGGTATGCAAAATGTTTCATCTTATTTGTTAAATAATAATGTCCATTTCCTTTGTTAAAAGACAAGGACTAGAACCAAACCCTTCTTTTAATTTTTTATATTTTTACATTTCCTTGGTTAATTTTTTTTTAATATATATATACACTAAATGATAATGTGTAATATAAAATAATTAGTTATTCTTTAAGCACCAAATAATGTGTTCCGTAAAAATCAAACTCGAGACATCAAATTTACTTTAAAACCATAAAAAATTATATTTAACAAAATATAATCATGCAGTATAACATTGGAGCGTGAGTTTTGATTTGAATTAAACTGCATAATAAGAACAAGATGTGTGACAGGGAAGATGAATGAACTTCTTTATCTCCTTTCTTTTATAACCAAGGAATCTGATTTTCATATCATTTACAGGGTGAGGAGACTGAAGTTGGAAGTAGGATTAACAGAAAGTACCTGGGAAATATGCAAACGCACATCGATTAGGTAACTGCCAGTTCACTTTTTGACGTTTCAAATTATTTTAATACTAACTCTAACTGTACTTTGGATAATAACCCCACCAACCAAGTGAAGTGATCAACTGCTACTGTATCTTTACATCTTTTACCCTGCAAATATAATTATCCAAGGCAGATAATAAGCCCCCGGAGAAAATTAATAAGTCTTTCCTCTAAGGAAAAAATATTTCTTAAAAAATAATTTGAATTTCAATTTTCTTTTTTTAATTTAGCCTCTATTTTTTGACATCCAAAAACATATATTATATTTTGATTAAAAGTAACTGTAAGAACAAACCCAAATAATTTCCCACAGTTTTTAACATCTGCCCAATTATATTACACTTCTGGCCTCAACCACTAATATAACGGACAAAATTTGCGGCAAGCAAAAAGTGCATAAGGTAATGTCCAGCAGACGCATACAATTCCTCGAGTTAGAATAGTAATCTGATGCAAGAAAATTATTTATATACTGCTTGAATTTTTACACAAACATCCTTATGCATATAAGAAATAATTAATAAAATCTATTTTGAAAATTTATCCTTACAGAAGTTACTTACACCAATCAATAAATCATATGAACGTTGACGTAGGCATCAACTAGGATAGCGTCTGCTGATTAAGGAAGATAATGTAGATGAAAAATAATAATCATTATAGTTGTAGTGTAATATAACCCCATACAATAAGTTAAGAACTCATTATCTTTTTAAACTTGGTTTCTGGACCTCTAATATGCCATTTCCTACTTCCTACAAATTACTATAAAAATTCTCTATAATAGAGACAATCTTATTTTTCAATATATTTTCTAAAATACATTAAGAAGTAATCAATTATTGACGCTCTAATAACATAATGAGCACGTCTGCTAAATTTTTCTAAATTCCCAACTAAACATACATTATTAGTAGGACATCTTTAATTAAAAAACCTTTCAATCCACTATTACTACACCAAATTTAGAATTTACACAAATCAGAATAACTAAAAAATCAGTCAATGGTGGTGAGAGGTAAAATTAATATATGCGCCTTTATACAATTAGTATACAACCAAATACAATGAGTTTAACATGTCTAACAGACAAAATTTGAATTTGTCTATTGTCATCAAAGCATAAATTAGTATACAATTGATATATTCAGTCAATTTAAAACCTTAAACATAGTTTATAACTTGCTTATAGTTAATAAACAATTATTAAAAAAAAAGTTGAATCAATCACAAATCGCCTACCTATTTAAATTTCGAACTATACATAAAATCAGAATATAATCAGTTTAAACAATTACAAATAAAACTGCATTAAATTAATGGTTTGAATTTCACGAGTTTTTAGTTAGTCCAAAATTATATCATCATTATAATGAAGAGAATGTGGTTGAAAAGTTAGAATCAAAATGAAACTAAAATCAGGGTCATAATATATTGAATGCCCTAAAAAACTTCCTGAATTCAAAAAGGTGTGTTTTTGTTTTTCCTTGAGCAATTATTGAATATAAACAGAGGGGCAAACTGTGTTACGACACACAAATCTGGTATAATAATTACATAAAAGGAGTAGATTAGAATTGAATTTAAATAAGTGAGACCCTAAACAATATGACAAGTTGTGGACGAGTTAAACGAGTTTCACTCCTTTAACCATCAACTCATTTAATCGAGAGCATAATATTATTTTATATGTTGATAGTAATAGCGGTGACAAAAAAATTATTATATTTTTAATTGATTTCATTTTAGTAATTTTAAATTATTATTATTATTATTATTAATTTAATGTGAAAAATATTAACATGTTTTTATATTAAATATGTAAAATGAGTTACATATTTAATATAATTTTATATAGTATTGTGATAAATAAGTATGTAAAAAATTACGTAAGTTAAATGGGTGTGTTAGATTAAATAAGTTAAATGAATATTACTATTATAGAACGGTTGATAGACACCATATAATTTTTAAAAGAGTTTTGTTAGCCTAACTAATTTATTGAACGGGTGTATCATGATTGATTGAGGCTAAATGAACTAACATGTTATATGACACAAAACAAACAGGACCCATGAACATGAATAACTAGCCCTAATTAGTTGCTATTTTAATGAGGTTTCTTCTTCAACTTCAAAAATTATCAAGTTTTGATATTTATTATAATAAAATATCAATAATTTTGAAATATTAGCTTATACACATTTTCTGTTCACGCAATATTGATAATAAGTTCTGCTTATTTAATATTTTAAAATAGGAGATTATTTTTAAGTCATCGACATTTTGACGAATAGATCAAGTCATTTTGTTATTCAAAATATATTCTCAAGTTCTTTAATTTTTTAAAATATTATATTTTCAAAATTTTTCGTCTACAAAATACTTATCTCTAACCAATATTATCAAATCATAAATTTTCTCATGTTCTACTTTCATCACATTAGAGATCGAAATGCAATTTTTCATATCAAATACTCTAAATTTGTTTTCGATGATCACTTCAAATTGTTATATTTACTTACTTAGTTTTTTGCTATAAACGGATTTGGATTGTTTAACGTGAAAAATTATGTTTTGATTCATGTTACCGAAGGTTTAAAATGAAAAAGATATATATATTTTTTAAGAGGTAACAATTTTTTTACCGAAAAATCTGAAAATATAATATTCTAAAATAGAAAAAATTGAGAATGTGTTTTGGAAAAAGAACTTGACGTTAAATACCTAAAAGATAATATCATTCGAAATATATTGCATTTATTAAAAATAAAATTCAAAAGCTCTATTTTTTTGTTTTTTTCCCCAATTAAAGTGGGTCTAGCACCAAATTTGGTTCACGGGCCACTAACTCCATGAAAACATGAACTGAATCCATCTCTTTTTCTATTTATACATTTTATTTCAATTAATAATTTAGATTATAATTTGCGAATTTTATAAATTTACCCTTTTTATTTTTAATCTCTTTCTTTACATTGAATTGAACGATAGGAGCTTTGACTCACACAAAAAGATAGCTGAAAGTAGAATTAAGTGATTATTATTAGGGGATTAATTCCAAAACAAATATTGCTATTTATTTTTAAATCATTTTAAGTGATTATTAAAATAAAAACCACTAAGTTCAGTTTGTTTTTAATATTCAATTCTACTTTGTGTGATTCGGTATGTCTCAGATGGAACAGTTTGTTAAGGTATTACAAATCAAAATTGAATTCTATCAAAATCACAAACAAAATACTGGTTTTTTTTTTTTTTAATTTGGAATTAACCAAACTCTAGTCTCCAGTTTCAATTCCAACTTGATTTTTATTTTTCTGATTATACTTTTTAGTGTAGTTAGAAATGAAATTATATATAATTTTACTTATATGAAAAACTCGGAGACTCATGAATTTCTCTACTATTCACTTCACTTCCCATTTTCATTTTTACATCTGCCCCTTAAAAAATATACTTATTTTACTATCCGCCGCCCCCTCCCTTCCTCCTCGACCTAACAGTAATGGGTACTTGTAAATTATTTTTAATTTTGTTAATAAATTTATAAAATTAATTAAAAATTACTTAGAAAATCAATTATCTCATGTAGTGTTTTCATACATATATAAATTGTCTAACAATAAATAAAAAATATAAAGTATTAAACATTAAAAAACCTAATAAATTTTAACAAATTACAATAAATAACACAATAAAAACTATTTTTTTCAATTTAAATCATTTTTTTCATGTCGTTATAAATTTCAACTCCACACTTACATCTAAAAAAATAAATAAACAATCAACTCAAATATCATAGAAAAACTATAAATTTTCTATACTAAACAAATATAATAAAAAAAATAAATGAGATAGTTTTATTATCATTGTCATTGCACATAACCATTATAATTTTCTATACTAAACAAATATAATAAAATAAATAAATGAAATAGTTTTATTACTATTGTCATTGCACATAACCAATTTTAAGTACACGTTAATGAATAAAAAAAAATATAATTTTAGAGTTTTAGTTATTTATTAATTTTGATTTTTAACTCACTTTAATTCTTAAATTAAAAGTCTTTCGTTCAAAATTCAAAGTCTATATATATATATATATGTCTTTTATTAAAAAATAGAGAGTTTGCGAATTATGGGTATTCATACACTTATTATCCGTATCGCGACGTGAATTTTTTTTTTTTTTTTTTTAACCAACGGTAAAAACGGGACGGGTAAAACAGATAATCAAAATTACCCGCCCACTGTCGTTCCTAAGAAACCGGCAGTCTAGGGTCATTCGGAGTTGACGTAGAGAGAAAAAGGGACCCAGCCGCCCTCGTGCTCACCTGTCAATCTTGTCCCCTTAAAATACCTGGTAATAACAACAGCTTCGCTCAGATCTGACTCCACGTGGAAAATTATTAGCCGTGGATGTATTTACTTGATGTGGACCATACACAGGTGACACAGTAACCCCATATGTCATATCAATAATAAGTCATCCCCAGTGATTTCAGTAACTCTGTCACACACACTAACATATTTCTTTCTTTTTCTAGAGTTTAATTAGGTTTCATTTTTCACTTTCGGGGAAAAGAATATTACCATTTCCTTCATATTTTTAGTTTATTTTTTGTCAAAAATATTTCTTTTATGTATGTAATCCATTTCTTTTTTATTTTAGACTTTAAGTTTGGTCTTTTATTTTTAGATTAATGTCGAAAATATGTTAAATTATTAAAGAGGGAGGATTTTAATTGAGATGAGTGTTGATGATTTAATTTTAAGGGGTAATTATTTTTAGGTCTCTGAGGTATAGCGAAACTAACTCGTAGGTCCCTTCATTTTGGAAATTATATCATCGGGTCCCTAACGTTTGAAAAATTATACTCTCAGGTCCCTCCGTCTAAATCTGCCGTTAGTCAACGAAAAAGTCAACGTTTATTTTTTCAAAATGACCAAATTACCCTTTAGTTTATTTGAATCGAACCATGATTTATTTGAATCGAACCTGTGGATCCCACTTCCTATAAAAATAAAAAAATGACATTAGTAGAATTTGAACCCTTGACCTTTTGCATATATAAGTATATGTTAACCAACTGTACCAAATCAAGTTTGAGTTCTATGTTGACATGATAATGTTTTATTGTAAAAGCATAACTATTCACATATAGCAATTATTTATTACTTCAATTAAAATTTTATTAAATAATTACATATTTATATTTTAATCATTCTACACAAGTCTGAAAATTAGAAAGAAAAATTTAATTTTTTCGAAAAATTAAAAAGAGTTTACAAAAAATTTAGT
>CANUEY010226462.1:0-23611 GCA_948099555.1 Croton setiger
TATATATATATATATAATTCCAAATTATTAATCCACTTGATTTAAGAAATGAAACGACGGGGAGATGACATATCCCACAAGTCTATGTAGTATTCAATTGTGTACTATTGTTGAATAATTTATTTAGAGATTGGTGTTATAGATGAGTAGAGCAGTTCGCGAGTGGTTCGAGACTATTAAGTAGATAAAAGCAAGCGAGTTCGAGACTATTAAGTAGATAAAAGTAAGCGAGTAGTTCGAGACTATTCAAGTAGATAAAAGTAAGCTGCTGAGAATGATTAATTGGACTTGTTTGTAAGTTCAATGTATAAAAAGAGTTCATGAATTTGGGTATAATAATAATAATAAATTGAAGAATTGTTGAGATAATGAACTCTGAAGTCAGTATTTGTAAGTCCAATTCTTAGGATCAAGTTTAGAAAAATAATTTGAAAAAATTAAATTTCATTATTATTAATAATAAGCTATTTTAATGTACAATTTGTGCTTTTTCTGAACCATATGTAGTTACCAAAAGCAGACAGATCCAAACAACTGTACTTTTAAAATACATGAATACAAAATTTCCTGGTTTCTAATCTAATCTTATGTTGTTTGTGGAATCCTGAAAAACTCATCCAATTTCATAAATTTTCAGTCTTGGATTCCAGAGTGCCTCATCCATAATTAAATCAATTCTTAATTCTCTCATCCTTCTTCTCTCCTGTAGCTTCAAGATTGGATTCTTGTGCGAACCCGAGTTCTGACATGTCCTGCTTAGCCATCAAATTTCTGCAAAAACAATGAAAATTTTGTTTAGTGAATGTAAAACCATCATCTAACTGTAACCTTCAGACCAAATGTTTATAGTTGTTCCTCTCCCCTGTGGGAACAACTTAAAATGAAAAGACTGTAACATTTTAGCAGAACAATTAGACTCAAAAGAGTATCATTTGCACCATTGGTGATTAGTATGAGCAGTAAACTAGATTTGACCGTAGATGCCTGTTTCTCGTACAATCTTCAAGCAACATTACAGATTATAGGCTTACAAAACTTAGGTTTTTCAACATATTTCTTTGGGATGATACAAGTATAATCAAGCATAGGTGACTGAAAGCATATTTCAGGTATATCATATCTGAAAAACTATCTAGGTCAATGAACATCCTACTGCACATGTATAGAAATGGCATCCAGTAAAATGGTCAGCATAATAAAACTTTGATTGAAAGTAACCAAGTTAAATGAACTTTGCTTGTAGCATCCAAAATGCATGGACTAAGAAACATAAAGGAGGGTCATAAGGAAAAGTTAGCAAAAAAAGGACTTTACTTTCCATTCCCTAAGCTTTAAGTTTGTGGCTTTAGCTTCCTATCTTTCCCTTGGTTTTTGCTCAATATTTAGGAGGCATTCGTCGTACTTACTTTCTTTTTCCTTTTCTATATCAGGTGCCGGTAGTTTGCAACAAGTACAGAACTAAAAACCATGGATGCTCACCAATGGGTGTCACAAAGGGGAAAAAGGTGGTGTAAGTTCAAACACATAACCAGGCCGCACTATCTAATTGTCAAACGAACCTGCGTGAAGAACAGGTAGACTCTGATTGTATGAAATTTATGCATTTTTTTTTCTGACAAGGTGAATACAAAAAATTCAAACAAGCATTCGCTGATTCCGGCAATAGCATGGACCCCCATATCCAACCCATAACATAACACCATGTTAACCCTCCAAAAAATATCTTCCACCATTTTTAGAATCCAAGCAAAATTGAAATGAACTTGGGAGTAACAGAAAAATTTGGAACAAAACATCAAATGAAGATGTTATAGAATGTTGAACTTACTTCTCCATTCGGCATTCCAGATACTTTTTGGAGAAAAGTCTACATTTTTCAGACTGATGACCAGAAGATTTCAAGCAATTCAGGTAATCTTTTTTCTCCTGTAACCAAGAAAATGTAGGAACTTAAAATGCAAGTAAAAGGAAAATTAATAACAAGAATAAACTCAACCTTGCTTTC
This sequence comes from Croton setiger, assembly GCA_948099555.1. NCBI lineage: Eukaryota > Viridiplantae > Streptophyta > Magnoliopsida > Malpighiales > Euphorbiaceae > Croton > Croton setiger. Next base: position 2,006 of record CANUEY010226462.1, read on the forward strand.
TAATCCACTAAACAAGCAAGAAACTGATTCTTCTACAGTGAAATACTAAAACAAAACATTACCAAGTCACATTGATGCATGTGATCCAAAGGGAAAATTCCTTTCTCTGGGGGCACAGGTCTTACTCCTCTATTTCCACCAAATGCACCACCTGCCATAAGTTCCTCACTTTACCAGAATGTAATAAAAAATTCTTTTCAACCAGAACTTCAATTTTACAAGATCTGGAAATTCGACGATTTCAATGAATAGATCCTTAACTGTTTTTTCACTAAGAATCCAAAAGCGAACATAGAAAAAGAGAGAGACCCAATCAAATTCACATGTGAACTGTTCTAGAGCTCGAAGATTTTCTATACAATCAACGAAACTCAAATCAATGGAAGAATGTCTGAGAGAATTAAAGGCTGCATATATATCGAAAGAGCGAAAGAGAAAGATTGTACCTGCACTCATTTGAATTACTTTGATGCTTTCGACTCTTTATTTTTTCCGTTCTGTGAAGGTTATGACTTTGGGTTTAAATCCAGGGTTTTCAGTTCTTCCATAAACGAGAACAAGTTTGAACAATGAAATCAGGTGAGATGGAACTCTGAAAAAACAAAACAAATTCCCAGCCTGATTTTCTGACCCGAATCTGCATGACGTAAACCGACACCGTTTTTAATTATTTGAAAAAATTAAATAAATAACAACTTTTAAAGTTTATAGTTAAATAAATGTTATAATATTTTTAGAAATTAATTAAATTACAATTTTTCATGACATTGATTCTTATATTTTTAAAAGTTATTTTATATATTGATTAGTATGTAAATTTTTTTTTAAAAAAACAAGTTTTATATCTCTTATTTTTTTTACATATCAATCAGTATTTAAAGTGAATTTTCTTATAATAATTATTCTTACACACCTTGATTATTTTACATAAAAATTAATATATAAATTTTATAACAATTACGCTTATATTTTTAAATTATTTTTTACATACTGATCAGTATGTAAATTTATTTTTTACATACCATCAATACGTAATTTAGTATGTAAATTTTTTTTTATATACTGATTTACATACTAATAGTTTGTTTTGTATACTTTTTTTCATTGTTTATTTGCTGCATGTAGTATGTAAATTTGCTCAAAAATTAATGTTTACATATCTAACATATATAAATGAGTATATAAATTAAATTTTACTTTTTAACATTTAGATAATACAGTTTTTTACATTTTAATTTATAAAGTACCTAAATGAATAGATAATAAATTTTTTAGGGGCTAGCTTTCTTATTTATGTCGTTTACGTTTTAAAAAAAAGCCGCCGTTATACGATTTGGTTATCTACCGTCGCTACCTTCATCAACAACTTTTCTCGCTATAAATCAATGGAAACCATCTGGTATTACATTAGTATTTAAATTTCCGACAAATACCCAACCAGAAATCATATGAAAAATCGTTTAGTTTCTGGTTTTCCTTCGTCTGGCGACTGCGTTTCATCGCTGCAATTGAGCTTTTGGCGGGGTCCTATGAGCCAATAGCAGTTCTGAAGATATCAGATGACTCACCGGTGTCAGAGATTTCGAGCAGTACCCTCCAATTGCCAATATGACTGTAAACGAGTCGAGTCATTCGTAAGCCACTTAGTGTTCTCAATTTGAGCTCCGATCAATAATAAACGAGCAAAACTTGAGCCATAAATTCAAGCTTGTTTAATAAACAAGTTGAGTTCGAGCTGAACATTTGGATTTACGAGCAAATTTGTGAACAACTCATTTAGTAGGCTCGCGAACAGGAATCTGAATGTGAAGTACTATAATTATCAAAACTACATCATTTTGATTTGCCAACTTATGTTAACCTAATTTTGATTTGCCAACTTATGTTAACCTAATTTGACAAGCCCTAGCCGCTTCGACTTCTGTTTCCCTCCTCCCTTCCCTTTCTTCTTTGTTATTCCCTTCTCTCATTCCTCTCTCTGTATTTCACGAAGGCCGACGAAGACAGTAGGTGAGGTTAGTTCTTTTCTTCTCCATTCTTTTCCCTTTTAATTTCTGATTTTTACATTTTTTACAAACTATAATATAAGCTAGTGGTGGTCACGAGCCTGGTTGAGCCGTTGCCTACCGGACCACGGTTAATTTAGGGAGAGACTGTTGCAATATAGCTTACAACCCTACATTGTTAAGTGGTTCATTCCCCTCTATATTAAAAAAAAAAAAAAAAAAAAAAAAAAATCCAATGACAAGTTGTTTTTTGTGAAATGACAAATATAGACTCAAATTACCATTAGTCCAATGACAAGTCGTTTTTAGTTTCCTATATTTTGCGAACGACATGTCATTGATTGTTTCCATCAATCAAAGCCTCGACTGACGACCAAATTAGATCGCAGAGATTATAGTTCTCATCGGATCATTCGTTATTCTCTTTCAAATCTCTGTTACACTGTCACTGCCATGGCGTCCATCTTCAGATCGAGACCGGTTCTTCTTATACTTTTCGTACAATTATGCCTTCCTCTCTTCACTCCAGTTCTCGCGATTTCATCCAGGTACGTTGTTTCCTTCCATTCGCGAATGCATTAATTCAATATGTGAAGTGGAAACTTCTTTGATTTGATCATACTAATAAGAAGATTATTCTTTCTCCTGCTAATCTCTAGTTCGATTTGTTTTTATTTTCCTCGTTAAATGTTAACAAAACCTGTTCGAATTTTAGGGTTCGAATTAAATTCAGTACTTATTTATGTTCTAATTAAGCTGTTTGCTATTTTTTAACAGCTCTGTTGATGGTTACACAATTAATGGTAGAGTGAAGATTGCTGGTACAATTTTTATTTCTTTCCTTTTTTATGTAATCTTAAGTTTTTACCTTTTGTTTTTGTTTATAATTTGATTGAATGTTAGATGATAATATTTTTATCACATTATATTTGTATCTGCAAATTCTAGACTTTTAAGGTTTCAATCTGTTTCATGAAAAATATATTTATTTCCGTTTAATTTATTAGTCCAAACAATTAGTTAGTTTTCATGATTGCAATTTAATCCGAATGAAGAACTGTAGGTGGAGACTGATCTTATGAGGCAGAAATTGGTGTTGAGTTGCACATCTTATACAAAGAGAAGCCTAGCCTTTGTCTGCGAATGTGTATGATAACATAATTGATAATGGATTGTTGTCGCCCTTTTTTTTTTTAAATTATAACTAAGATTAGCTTGAACTTCGACTTAATATTTGTTCAGCTTGTCCGGTATGAATTGTTTCCAGTGCATTTGTTGATTAGGAAATCATTTTGAAGCGTAATAAGTTCTTTTTATAGTTGATTGGAATTCATATTATCTAATAGGTGATCAAAATTAATGTTTTGATTTTTTGCAATCATTAGCAAAATAACATTAATATTTTGGTTGCCCTGCATTTTATTTACTGTTAATTTTTCTGGGTTTTGAACTGTTTTAATTCAGCTGGGCTTGGTGCAAAAGGATTCGGTCTTCCTGGAAAACTATCCAATGTCAAAGTTATTCTAAATGGTCAAAACATCACTTTTCTGAGGCCTGATGGATATTTTTCATTGTATCCTATAATTTTTCTACCACTTGCATTATTATGCGTGGTTCCTTTTGTTTTGGCAGCTATTCTAACGAATTTTTCCCTAGCTTATTTTTATCTTGTTGCTGAGTTGGCATTTAGTATTATATCAACGGACTCCTATTAAACACATTTTTGGAGAACTATGATTCCTTGACTTCATGCTTTAGCTACAATGTGCCTGCAGGGACTCATTTAATTGAAGTTGCTGCAGTAGGAAATTTTTTTTCGCCAGTAAGGTTTTCAATCTTCATAATGATGTTAACATTGAATGATTGTTTTAGGCTTCTATTTACTGAATCCCCTTTAAAATGTTTAGGTTCGAGTTGATGTTAGTGCCAGATTTCCTGGCAAGGTTCAGGCAGCATTGACAGAGAACAGAAGAGGTCTGACTGAGTTGGTATTAGAGCCAATCCGAGAAGAACAGTATTATGAGGTTGGGCATCCCTACATTTATAATGGCAGTTGATTGGTTTATCACCTAGTGGTACTATCTAATTTTTCATATATTGCGTTGTAACAGATTAGGGAACCTTTCTCCATAATGTCTGTTGTCAAGAGCCCAATGGGTCTCATGGTGGGTTTTATGCTGGTGGTTGTTTTCTTGATGCCCAAATTGGTTGAGAACATGGGTAATTCTCTCTTTTTTTAGCATGTTTCTATCTTGAAGAGTGCAAAAGCTCATAGATCAGAGGAGTTCTGAGTTATTTCCTTTATCAGTGCACTGAAAGGAGTCAATTCCCTAATGATGATGCATTATTTAAAAATCTGCAAAAAATTTCACCTGCTTTCACTTGCCATGATGAGAATTTCCAGGGATATCATGAACGATCATATTTTCAATTGTGTCATGCTTCCATTTTTTGCATGGACTTGCTAGTTTTGCACATTGAGTGAATTTTTGGGTTGTGAAAGTGCAAATGCGACATTTTCTTGGGGTAGAAGCAGTGTTATCATGTCCTTAGTCTCTTTATTGATCATGTAACTCTTTTGTGTATCGCAACAGATCCAGAGGAAATGAGGAGAGCACAAGAAGAAATGAGGCAACAAGGGGTTCCCTCTCTCGCTAGCTTATTGCCGGGAGCACAGAGATGAAACTAAAATTGCTTAGAATGCTGCTTCCAGTCCAGTACACGACTTCAAAAATTGTGATCGAAAAGCTTCGCTGGTGTCTAGCAAGAGTATTGGAGCATATTGTCAATTGTTTCTTCCTTGTGACACACTGATGATTAGTTTATTCTGGTAATGTAGAAGGTTTTACGTTGTTAGCAAGCAATGTCCATGACAAACTTTCATGGAGATTTGACTCATTATATTAAGAATTTCTTTTTTTTCAATTTTGTGTTCCCACTTTCATTGTTTTGTGCACTTGACTGAATGATTTGAAGGGCATACGGAATATAATAAACGCTTGCAATCTTTTTAGGATCATATTGAAATCAATGAATTACAACAGATATATGTGGAAGGAATGGAGTCCAATTGATAAATTAGCCAAAGAATTTGCTCTCTCTGAGCCTTTTCTCATATATGTCAAGCACTTCCAAGTGTCTCAGTTTGCTTTATAATTCTTTCATCTTGTGGGATATTCATCCTCAGAGCTAATGCTAGCAGAAGTAGTAAGCTCCACTTGGTGCTTGGTGGTTCTGCGCCTTAGCTTCTTGCATGTTCCTGAGTCAAAAATTTGAGTTCAGCTCCTTTATTACATTAAAAAACTAAGTTCAAACTCCATATGCAAGGCTATTTGTTTATTCCATATTATTGTGAAAGATAATTTTCATTCTTTGGTGTTTTGAACTCGGCTATTACACTTGACACTAGGGTGATTTCCGAGTGTTATAATTTTGAATGTGGACAGAAAATGATGTTAAATTTGAAATGTGTACATTTAAAGGGAGTTCGCATACCGGTTATACGAACTATTAATGGAAAATTTAAAGGCTAAATCTAAAATCTTGAATACAGAATACTGAACCTTAGAGAGTTCGTCATTAATTTATGTATGCGAACTTTGAGAAACAAATAATAATTTATTAAGTTAGCATACTCAGTATGCGAACTATTGAAATTCGCAAATACAGTATACAAACACTCTATTTTGCGTTTACATTTAAAATTTTAACCTTTTTTGTATTTGAACCATTGATATAAGTAATGTAAGAGACTCCTATAGTATCATGCATTAACCAAGATGCAGTTCCAGTAGGAAGTTCTCTTGTTTCATGTAAAAATTTAATTTCATTTCTCCAATGAGAGGTCTGTTCTTGGACTACTCTATTTTCATCTGTTCTAATTGTGTTCTTTAGATTTTGAGCTAAGCTATCACAAATTGTATGAGTCCCAAAGTGCTTAAAAGTTATTTTAAGTAACTGAAACAAACGGTGTCATACAAAACCAAACCGGCGTCATTTTACATCATCTGTTTTAGTGTGTTATATATTTTTATAAGGAGTAAAAATGTAATATATTTGTAACTTCAGGAATAAAATAGTAATTTTCAGGACTCTTAACTCTCAAAGTAAAAAGTTGAGTTGGCAATTCGAGTCTGGTCTGTGTTCATTTACCGCCAATAGTCTTCGTTCACATCAATGGCGCCATCTCTATGCACCAAATTTCTTTCAGGATTCGAGGCATTGACTTCAATTGATTATCGAAGGTTGAAGGAAGTTTAAAGTTTTCCGGGAAATCCTGAAAGAGTAAGATCAAACAATTTTTTTATACTCAGATAATTCAATTTTTTATTAGTATTCTGGCATATTAGTTATGTACTGCAATTTTTTGTGATTATATCTTCACCTGCAAATTGTTTTATTATAAATTCTTGAACTCATTAGTCAATGCATGTGATTTGTTTGGGTCGTCAAATTCAAATTTTGTTTCTTCCTTTCCCTATAACCTGTTTGCTAAATTGCTTCAATGAAAATGGATATGATAAGATGCCTAATTTAAGATTTTCGGTACCTATACATCCATCCTGCGATCCTATTCTTGTACCATTCGACGGATACTAAATTATTAACTATCAGAACATATTCTTGAATGTATTTAACTTTTTGTTGAGTGTATGAAAACTGCAATAATGACATGTTATCCTATGAATTTTATTATTATTTTATTCATAGACTGGTCCCGGTACTCTGCCTCCCCTAACCGTGACCTGGCGGCCTGCAGCCCTTGACCGGCCCAGGCCATGGCCACATCTAACCATACATTTAAATATGTATATATAATATGAGACATTGACTTTCATTGGGGTGGAAAAATTGAAAATCAAGTTAGGTAGCACTTTCCTTGCAAAGTGAGTCCTTGTGATAAATTTTCTGCATTCCATTAATTGCATCTTTGTATTCTCAATACCTATCAGACAAATAAGGAAATTGTCTACTGATCAATGAAAGCTCAGTTAAGTAATTGGATTAATAATAATGATAGAACATCTAAAATTTTATGGGTTTTTACTCTGGTTTTATAAATACGAGCCTCATGTTTGTCTTAAATTCATTTTATATTGTAGGTTTGGATTTTAATGGTTTTATTCTATATGTAATCACTACTTTAACAGTCTTAAGGTGTTTCCTAGTACATATCCCTTGTTTATATTGCAGGAAAAATAGGAGGGTACACAGGGAACTCGAACGATTTCATCTTATTTTTTTATCTGCTGCCGCTAGTCACCATCTTCTAGTTTAATGTAACATATGAGACTAGGGGGGAAGGAATTCGATTTACAGAAACTGTAATGTTAAAACATTTTTCTTGGTTTGAACAAGTCTTCTATCACATGAACTTGCATATTTTTTAAATAAAGATTAGTTAACTGCATCTGCATATTCTTGTATAATGTACTTGACCTCTTGAGTCAATGCATGTGATGTGAGTTGTTGGGTCAGGAGTTGTTGGGTCAGTTTGTCTCTTCCTTGCCTATAACCTGTTTATTAAAGTGCTTCAACGTAAATTGATATGCCAAGACGCTTAATTTCATAGATTTTCAGTTCTGATACGGCTAGTTGCTCCTTTTCTGTTACCTATGGCTCCCGCCCTCGGCAATGGCAGTGCTGCAAATCTGACTATTGCACATGATGTTTTTTTGAGTTTCAGAGGTGAAATTAGGAATGAATTTGTCAGCTTTTTGTTTAGGTCTTTGAGAGAAAAAGGAATGAAAATATGGAAAGATGATAAGGCTCTTGATAAAGGCGAAGTAATTACTCCTGCGATACTTAAAGCAATTGAGGAGTCAATGTTTTGTATTGTAGTTTTTTCTAAGAATTATGCTTCTTCCTCATTTTGCTTGGATGAACTCCTGGAGATCACAAAACGCGTCCCTGATGAAGGGAAAGATGAAAGGAATTATACAAGGAGAGGTACAGTTTTCCCGGTATTCTACAATTTGGACCCAACAGAAGTGCAGATGCAGATTGGTGATTTTGGAAGAGGATTTACAGAGTCAAAATGCAATTATCCCAAAATGATACAGGCTTGGAAATCAGCTCTTACAAAGGCAGGCTACACATGTGGATGGGATACACGGAATAGGTAATCCATTTTGTGAGTTTTGTTTTTCTGATTTTATTTTAGTGGATAAAGTTTTTCACTTTTCTCTCTTAAAATCGAATTATGTTAGCGACATGATTACTGCTCATTATGAAGACATTCTCGACTATAGAGGGTAACGTATAAAGTAATTATTGTGATCAAGTTATAGCTTAATTTGATCCAATCCAACAATATGAAATGAGTTAGTTGCTTTGTTTATCTGAGCTGAACCAATAAGCTGCTTCTAAAAATTTGCAAGTTAAAATTTTGTCTAACTGAAGCAAGTTTTTAGAGTTGACTTTGTAATTTGTATAACTTATTGGGTTAAAGGCAAAATTGTCCCTTTCAATCATGAAATAACATTATATACTATACTACTTTATCATTTAACAATCTGTTCTTAATACCATACCCTTACAACATATGTGTTTTGAACACTTACAATCTCACAGTACACTTGATTTATGCAGGTGGCATTGCTTGTTTTGCAAACAATACTTATGGTTAGGATTGTTCAAAATCCAATTAATGCCTAATTAATTGTTTTGCAAACAATACTGCTCTAATTAATGCCTTTATTTTCAGAATTTAGCATTTCTTTTGATTCTATCTCCATTGAACTATTCAATCCTTCTGTTTATTTCTCTGTTGATTACTAATGCGATGTGTTCATCAACTCTAATATATGCATATACTGTATATGAGAAGTAAAATACACATGCTTTCTTATTCAGATAGCATAACTAGAACGATACAGAGGGTCTGTATGATTGAATTCTGAAAAGGAAATTCTAACTAGTTTATTTAAACATAAATGAACTCTCATAGTACTTCATGGAATCAGCTTCACATAGTACTTTCAAGCCATGTTATTTTGCACTTGTACTCTTCAAGTTTTGAGTTTCTTAATTTGTATTGTTTTTTATTTTCTTTAAGTGTCTATTTTTATCCAACATTATCATCTCCTCCATGTTCTACTGTGCAGAGATATTCCTGCTCTTATCGACGAAATTGTAATCTATATTTTGAAGAGACTGAGTCGTAAGCCTCCCAAAATAGCTAGAGGCCTTGTTGGAATGGAATCCCGGGTTGGGGATGTGATATCAAAATTATGTATGGAATTGGAGGATGTTCGCATGATTGGAATTTGGGGATTGACAGGAATTGGTAAAACAACCGTCGCTAGAGCTGTTTATGACAGTATCCATACGAAATTTGACAGTGACTGCTTCCTCGAACGTGTTAGAATTGCTGCAGAAACATCTGGGTATGGTCTTCCATATTTACAGAAACAGCTTCTTTCAAAACTATTGAAGGAAGAAACCCGAACTATAAGATCTCTTGGTGACAATTTTAACGCGATAAAGGAAAGGTTCCAAAACATGCGTGTTCTCATTGTTCTCGATGATGTTGATAATGTTAAACAATTGAAAGATTTAGCTGGGGAACGTAACTGGTTTGGTGCTGGTAGTAGAATTATTATAACAACTACAGACAGCAACTTGCTATCTCGGCATGGAGTGAATAAAAATGAAATATCCAAGCTCAATCCTTTAGATGACGATGAATCTCTTTATTTGTTCACCCGACATGCCCTCAAGAATATCTATCCAATAGATACATTCATTAAATTTATGGAGCTCTCCCGCAGGGTGATCAAGCATGCTGAAGGGGTTCCTTTAGCTCTTGAAATTCTGGGTGGCTTTTTATCTAACAAGGATGAAAGTGAATGGGAAAGTGAATTGAGAAAACTTGAAACGTATCCTAATTTCGAAATCCAAAAATTGCTGAGGAATAGTTTTGATGGGCTTGATGAACTTCAAAAGAAAATGTTTCTTGATATTGCATGTTTCTTTAACGGTGAGGATAAATCTTATGTCGTCAAAGTATTAGAAGGCTGTGGATTCTTCCCAGATACTGATTTAAGAGTTCTTATTGATAAATGTCTTATTAAAATTGAAGATGGAAAGATAAGGATGAATAGTTTACTGCAAAAAATGGGATGGGAAATTGTTCGTGGTGAATCAAGTAACCTAGGCAGTCGAAGCAGATTGTGGGCCCATGAAGATGTTCGTAGTGTGTTGGTGACAAGACAGGTGAGAAATCATTACATTGAAGTTTTTATATATGTTGTGTAGCTTGCATTTTACATGATTTGGTAAGACTATCTTTGCTCTTTGTTGCAGGCAACAAAAGAGATCCACGGCATAATCCTAGATTTGTCAAAAACAGGAAATTTATATATTGATACTGGAGAATTATGTAAGATGGTCAATCTTAGGGTGCTGAAGATCTGCTTTGCTGACCACTCTGGGGGTTTTGAATACCTGACACAAAAACAACCCTTTGCCGGTGTTAATCCAAGGACATACGCAAGCCCTCCCCAAAACCTTCATGTTCGACTTTATGGAGAATTTTTAGGCTTGTCTAATGAGTTGCGGTGCCTGTATTGGCATGGATGTCCAGAAAATTTGCCAAAAAAATTTTATCCAGTAAACCTTGTTGAGCTTAATATGTCATACAGCAGCATAACAAAGCTTTCAATGGAAGGGAAGGTACTGTCATTACCGAGTACTTACATTCTGGTGTATGTATATTTCTGAAATTCCTGGCTAAAGTCTTAAATTTGTTTTTCTTGGCAGTGTTTTAACAACTTGAGGTTCATGAAACTGAGCCATTCTCGGAAACTCATAAGGACACCTGAATTTTTTGGTACCCCAAATCTTGAGATACTCATTCTCGAAGGTTGTACAAAGTTAATCGAGGTCCATTCCTCTCTGGGTTCTCTTAAATGCCTCAGGTTATTAAATCTGAAAGACTGCAGAAGTCTCAAAGATTTTCCTAGTGAAATGGGTACAATATCTCTTGAGATTCTCATACTTTCTGGATGCTCAATGCTTAAGACATTTCCTGAGATCAAGGATAATATGGAATTCTTGTCTGAGCTTCATATAGATGACACTGCTATAAAAGAATTCCCTCCTTCTATTGAAAAGCTTACAGGCCTTGTTCTTTTGAGTGCCAAGCATTGTAAAAATCTTTGTCGTCTTCCAAGCTCTTTTGACAATTTAGTGCATCTGAAAAGCATTAATTTTTCAGGATGCCCCTATCATTCCCAATTGCTAGAGAAGCTGGAATCGTTGCAAATGTTTAAATTGGAAGAATTATATCTGGACAGGTTGACAGTAAAAAAGCCACCGCTCTGCAGAGTCACTTATTCAAAGCTTAAGGTACTTTCTTTCCGTGAATGCAAGAATTTTCCATTTGTAAACACTAGACAGGCCCTGGGGAAAGGAACTAAAGATAATAAATATTCACCACGTTTCTATTCAAGTTTATCCTTTTTAACAAGTCTAGATCTCAGTGACTGCAATTTGGAGGAATTATCAATCCCTAGAGACTTTGGCCTTTTAGAATCCTTGAAGAAACTAAATCTTAGTGGAAACCGTTTTCGTACACTTCCCCCAACAACTTTTGGCCATCTTGCGAATCTGGAAGTTATATGTTTGGCTAAATGCGTCAATCTAGTCTCGGTACCATCTCTTCCATCCAAAGCATATTGCATAGAAGCACCGAACTGTCATCAACTTTACAGTGTACAACAAGGATTGAAGGGATCTTCTGAGAACTGTTTCACTTTTATTAATTGCTTCGATTTGGGTTATGTTCATGAGAAAAGACTCGAGGGTCCTGCAGCAAAGGTAGCACTTGAGCTGCTGAAACATCATGTTCATGAGGTTCGCTTATTTTCTCTAGTCCACGATCTTGATTGGTTTTCATATCACATGCTCTTAAACATTATTTCATGATTTTTATGATGTAGGTACCAGAAGCTAAATTTAATGTTACTATTCCTGGAGATGGAATTCCGGGTTGGTCCGAGTACGAGCAGAGTAAGTCTATAACACGCATTAATCTGCCTGGAGATTGGTATGGTGAAAGTTTGAAAGGGTTAGCAATTTGGGCTGTCTTTGAAGTCGATCATTACGAGTCTCAGGAAACCAATTCGACCATGCAAATGCAATGCGGCCTCGACTTTTGCCTGATATACAAGCACCAAACATTGATGTCTGATACTGGATTTGTCATCAACAGAAGTACTACCAAGGTTATCTCACATCATGTGTGGTTGGGTTATATACCATCATGGGCATTCGACACAACAAGAGAGCTGGACGGAAGTTGGACTCAGCTGAAAGTTGTTCTCCACACTCGTGGAGAAGGCTTGCGGGTGAGAAAGTGTGGGTTATTCCCTATGTGTCGTTTGCTCAGCGGGGAAGTTCGCCTGCAATAACTTTTTATTTTTCTTTGGTTGATTGGGATGAAATTTATGATGAGAAAATAAATTTGCCTGGACAACTTTGTACTACATAAACAGGTTGAAGCGTTTTCGAAAGATCTTCATACTGCCAATTTTGCTCCCAGGCAAGGGACTTGGATTTCATGGAGATGTCCTGATGTGGGTTGATTTAAGTTGAATACTAATGGAGCATTTCGTCAGTCAGTCGAATTTGCGTGCCTTGGGTGGTGGTATCTTGAGGAATAGCATGGGACAGTGGATAGTGGATTTTCTGCGTTTTGGGGATCTATTACAGTACTTATGGTAGAAATGTGACAATAAGCAGTTAGTTCAATGGGTTGACTGGTGGCGCTGCTCCTTCCAACTCCCAAATTCGTGTAGTGATCTTTGTTCTTCTGTAGCTCAAAGGCATTTGATAGCTAATTGTATTCTGCTCGAGCTTTCTAGCTCCCCATTATTCTATGATAATAAACAGGTGAACCCTGATTGAAATTTACTTTATATATTGTAGACAGACACTTGTGAAGGATATCTTTACATATATGCTCTTAAATTGCTTAAAGAATCCGGCGAACATTACAACTTTTTTTGAATACCTAATTGTCTTCCGAAACACAATGACATTTTCAGATTGCTAAGTTTACCAGTTAAACTGAGAAAGACAAGCTACCATGCATTTAGGGGGAAAGAAAAGAGTATATTTCCTTTTGAGGGAGGTGAAACTAGGAACAGTTTTCTCTTCAATCAGACATCTTAGGAAGAATAACAATAACTGGTATGGACCTCAATTTAATTTCCTGACAAATTAAATGCAAGAGAAATCTTTGACATCACCTGAAGAAAAAATTGGAGCAGCAGCCATCACATTTCAAGGAGCCCTATCAAAAGGTTGTGTATCATTATAACAGACATCCCACACAGCTTCCATGGCATCTTTTGCAGCAGTTTCAGAGCAGTATGGATTTTCAATCACTGATTTCATTACTCTTCTTCTTATGCATTCCTTCACATTGAACATTGAAACTTAAAGAGAGTTTCTGAAAGTTGAAGAAGGTTTACAAACAAGAAAGGCAACGAAAGCAACACAAAATTAAAAGGGAAAAATGTGAAAAACATGATGCACGTTGACTGGTAGGTTGAACTCTTGCACGTTTTTAATAAGACATCTTACTTCATTCAGTGGGAAGGAATTTCTAGTAAGATATGCTAAGACGATTTCAGTTTTTGCAGAAACGGTACCGTTCAACATTTGCATATTGCTCAGAGGATGTTATTATAAATCAAAAAGGCAAACATGAATGGTATATATATATATATTCAATAATCATAAAAACTCACTTGTTCCTCTAATTTTCATGAAACCGCGCAACAGCTCCCTTTTGTAGTGGCAATCACCGCTTAGATGACCAGCACGAATCTATATCACATAAAGAATAGAGTACGGGAGGGAATAAAATAAGCATAAAAATCTAGGGAGAATGGCAAAGAACTCCATCAAACACAAGTTGAAAATAAGAATTTGTTGCAGAAGATATGCACCTCACTACAGGCATGATGAGCACAATTAGTCCAGTCTAAGTTTTTACCATGTATAACCACTTGATTGACCTCATCTTGAAGATTCATCTGATTGTTACACACCATTATCTAACAAAACATGACAAAAAAAGAACAAAGATCAGGGCATTAATTATTATAAGAAAACACAATTAAGGAAAAATAGATCACTAGGGGTGGAGACACAAAGATACAGAATTATCTAAGATAAACCATTATATATAAAAGGTTCTGCATAGAGCTCAAAATATCAAACAACTTTTGTCAAACATTATAAATATCTACTTTGAGTTCAGCATTTATGGAACAGATGTGCAGTCAAGTTTCAAAGAAATTAAAAGGGGTTCAACATGAATTATAAACATTTTTCTTCAACAACAGAAATGAAGTGGAAATCCAAGTATCAGGAGAATATAAAATGGCAAAAGGATAGAATCAAACAAAGAATTGACATGACTAAGCAAGGGATTCTTACCCCTCCTCCGCGAACATAACCACCAGTCATCCGTCGGTCATAAGTGACAGCCTTAATAAATTCACCCCAACTCCACATCCGGCTTTCTCTAAATTTCAGCATTGCTTGTATATCAGGCAAAAGTCGAGTCAATCGAGCGAGAATTGACACATATTACACCAGTCCTCCATCGTGCGCTGGAAGAACGATTCAACACTCCTCGAAGATTACACCGGAAGTGCAGAGGCTTCCGATGACTATTTGCCATGATTCCAGTAGTGATTGGTCCGCTTCATTAGCAACTCGGATAAGTTTTAATCGGAAGATAAGGAGACCCTTTCAAAATAAATTAAATAAAATTAAATTAAATCTATTTTATTTAATTACATAAAATAAATTTAGTTACATAAATTACATTACAATTACATTAAATTACATAAAATATATACCATTACATCATATAATTTTCACCAGCAAATGGGTATGTGTCCATCACAATTACATCTGAGTCAGATGAACTCTCCTCATCCTCTTCATATACCATTTTTTACAGTTTTGAAGGTTCCTAAACATCATCTTTTTTATTCTCATTGTATGTTAGAATTTCAGAAATCCAATAATCTCAAGTGCATAAAATGTTCCATTTTTTAGAAAAGTCTTATAATGAAGATCAATTTCATCCAAATAGTCATCCCATAAGCACAAATTAAATACTATATAATTAAATCCATTTTATTTAATTACATAAAATAAATTTAATTACATATTATACATTTAAATTGGAGCTCTATCCAATGGAGGATGGGAAATTAGGCACGATCTAATTTCTAGATCGGCTGCAAACAAACCATCTTCTCGTCTGCCTTCTGGTATAATTTATCGCCTTTTTATTCGATTCACCCGCTTTTGACCTAGTCCGTCATGATGAATCATTCTGGAATCATCCGGATGTAGACTTCATTCGAGCTGAGGCCATGTATCTCTACCTAGAACAGGAGTAAATGATCCAACGAACTGTGCAACAAGAGTCACGGGATCCTCTTCTCTGAAAAGCGCAACAGCTACAGCATATAAGCATGGAATTCTGTACGTTTGCCACTTTCTGCTGGTGCAGGTCCGATCATAATATTTTACCATCTGCGTGTTGCCACTTCCTGTAACCACTTTGTACAGAAATGTATTAATGTTCGAACAGGTTACCGTGTGGGCCTTTGCACGCTGCTTGTACCTGGTAAGTTCTTTCATTGGATGGGGTGCAAAGACTGTTTGACATTTTTTAATCTCAGCCAAATCTTGCTGGAATATGCTGACCGCAGATGAGGAATATTCCATTAACTGGATTAAGAAAAAAAACGAAGAACAGATATAATCACTCCATTCTTCTTAACTTAGAATCTCTTTAAGTCAAAAATGAAAAATGAAAGACGAAAATAAAGCAGAGGTTAAAGATTTTACTTTTAAGACTTTGAAGAATCATGTCTCTGACATTCTTCTACAGTCACTAGGACGAGGGACTCGGGTAGGTTTGTTTTTGTTCTCCATACTGTTTAATTAGGTGGAGCTGTGGAGGACCACTGTTCAGTTTACAAACTACTGAGTTCTCCAGAAACCAAAATTATTGATAATGTAGGTGACTTTTTGAATTTCAAAAACTATCAACAATGTTGATGAACAGTTTACTTATTCTAATTCAATCGACGAATCTATCCATCTTGTTAGGGAAAAGGAACATTACCAAAAACAATTTGAAACCCTAAATTCTTCTGAGGAAATTGATTCAGTACATGAAAATGTAAACTATCAGAGGTTTATATAACTTTAAAAACAATGGGAAAACATGTTGTATCCACAACAAGATGAAGTAAAATGAAGAACCTGAGAATAGCGCCGCCGGTAGAAGAAAACAGGAGCTCCGCCGGCAAACTGGAATGGGAGTACTATAGTTGATTGAGTAACGAAGATTTAGGAAAAGCGGGTAGTAGAGAGATTGAATAATTTTGTGTTAGGCGATGAAGCGAGCGAAATTAAAGAGAAGTCAGGGCAACTATATTCGCTCTAAAAACGACGTAGTTTATGCTAAGTCTCAATTTTTATTAATACAGGGAGATTTATAAACAAACTGAAATTCTTCCTTCAAAGCTGTTATCCGCCATTGAAATCCTCTCAATTGCTCTCTCGTTTTCTGGTGAGCCCTTTGTTCTTACTTCCTTTTTTTTTTGTATTTCCTTGTATTTGGAGACATTGGTACCCTGATCTTAAACCTAAATCTATGTTTTAGTTTTAAATGTATCGTATGAAATATGTACATAATTCGAATTCTGTTAAAGCTAAAATTTTGATTCATCATAATTGAATTTAATTTTGATTATCCATGTTTATTGATTCGATTTCAGTACTTTTAGGTTGTTATTCTATACCAGTAAACAAAACCCAGCCATGGAATAGGGGGTGAAACTCTTGATTTGGAAGAACCGAGTCATGGAAGATCACTATTCTGTCAGTAGTCCTAGAAGAGCCCTTAGCTTTTCAAAGAGGAAGAGGGGAGCTGTATCCTTTCGAGACCCTGATGATAAGCCTTCTTGCTTTGGAGTGTCTGGAGAGCAGAGACTAAAAACTACTGAAGTTTATGGTTTTGTTGGGTCCATTTCAACTATTGTCACTACAGGTTCTTTTCTTAATTCCAATGTGTTGAACTTTCTTTATCTAAATCTTATGAACATTACAACATACTTGATTTTGAATACCTGAATGCTCTTCCTTTACCCAATGCAATAACATCTTCAGATCGCCCTATGCTGCTTTTGCTTGTCTGGGTTTCATAAGATTTATGAATTTTTTATACTTAATTGATACTAAAAATATTCTATATTCTGTGCTTATGAATAATATTATGTTTAGCATCATTAACGTTTTATGTACATGTCCAATTTGTGGTATTAGTGACTGGTTACAACAACCCTCAGTCCCAAATAAATTGGGGTCGGTTGTGTGGATCCTCTAGCTACCGTCTATTGAGATATAAAATTAATAATAAACAATCAAACTATGCAGCCTCCTTGACATGGATATAATTGCAATGATTCCATCAGAAAGTTTCTTTCAATGAATTTTAGTCGAGACCACGCTGCTCAGTTAATTTTGTATTGATTTCCTTTTTTCTACTTATGCAGCTATTTTCTTCCTATGGGCATATCTTCCCGAAAATTGTTTACACTCCATCGGGATCTATTATTACCCGAACAGGTTGGTAGTGTACATACTGCCATGAATTTTTTTAAAATTTAGTTGATTTAAAAGTTCTTTCTCATACCAGCAAAATAATCTATTTCATCAACTAAAAGACTTTCCTGTTGCTAACAATTTTACAGGTTTTGGGCATTGGCCATCCCAACTTATGCCATGGTTACAATAATACTGGCAATTATGTTTTACATTGGCCTCAATTTCTTGTCGACCCCTCCTGTAACTTCCATGAATACAATTTTTGGTAAGTTGTAGCTTGTTTGTTTTGTATGTTCCTTAGTTCAAATAAAAGCATGTAAATTGCTGTCAATAATTTTGGGGTGTTTCTGCTCTAATCTTATAAGTTGATCAAAATATGTTATAAGGAATTCTTAACTTATAAATAGGTAAGTTAAGTCTCAAGTGTTTTCTAAAATTAAAATTTTTGCTTATAAGTACCTAGTACAAAAGTTGGTAGGCTGATGTCGTTTAACCTAGTAAAAGACCAAAAAATACCCTTAGTTATAACTTCCATATATCTCTCTCACTACCCAATAAGATTTTTAAGTAACTTTTATTTTAAAAAAAAAATTAACTTTAGCCATTTTAGATACTTATAAGCTACTTATAAATTTAAAGAAATACTTCACAACTACTGACAATTTTTACAAGAGTAGAAGCTACTGGCAATTTTTATATGATCAGATGCCTTTTTATTTTGCAGACGAATTCAGTAGAGAACCTGCACAACCTGTTCCTTTGACCGAGGCAGATGAGCAACCCATCGAACCCATTTCTGATATTGGTATAGATAAGATTAACGCTCTCATGTTTACAGATATAAAATGTTAGAACCAGCATCAGATGTTGCTTGATGCAAAACTTTTTGATTTGGTTGTTTGATTCATGATTTGGAATATAAGGCTTCAAAAAATGGCTCTTAAACTTATGCATGATTCGTTACGTTTAAACGAAATCTACAATTGTTTGAGTCCCTTCTCTAAACTCTCTCTCAAAGGTATTTAGAACTAGGGCTGTAAATGAAGGTTTGAGGGGCTACTGTCAGGTAAGTTTTAATGCATTATCCTTAATTCTTTATTAATATTAACTTCTTATTTTCGAATTTAAACTAGTAGAAAGATAGATTAACAGTTAGATGTTTAGATAATTCATTTTAATATCTATTTTGGTAGGTCACTCAAAGGATCTGTCAATATATTTTTTATTTACATTTCCTATTTCTTCTGCAAGTAGTTGTATTCATATGTAAAGAACTAGGTAGAAAATCCTAGTCACAAAGTTTCAAGACAAACTTATCAGCCAGTGAGTACACTGCTCTCTGAGCTCTCAAGTGTCAGGTTCAATCCGGCGTGAGGTAAAAATATTCTATGGGCTAGCGCCTTTCTCCCGGGCGCGCATGGAGATTAGTCACTCTAAAACACAGATGGATTTGGACACTTTGTAGGTTAATCCAAAAAAGTTTCTCAAGACATGATCCATGAAATTCATATGTTGCTGGAAGTGAAAACTCTGTAGCATTATTGCATTTCAGATCTCTTTCTGAAAGAGTTGTGCAGTGAGATCGACAGCCTAAATATCATCAAAGCACATCTTAAGAAATTTATAGAAACCAGAACCTATCTTAAGCTAATTTTCAGCGAAAGAATTAGAAAATGCACCCATCCACCTGTGGAAATTTATGGAAACCAAAACCCATTTTAAGCCCTTACTTCTCTTGTTTGATAGAACACTGATTATTCTATGGAATCCATTCACCAAGAAGGTGCAAGATTCTTCCAGATCTCCATTTTTGATAATGAGAGAGGGCTCATGCTTCCAATCAAATTAGTGTTGAACCTATAATACTATGCAGCATTTGTAGAATAGATAAAAAGTGCATAACTAATCAATTTATTTGATTACATTTGTGCTAACTTTTATGCAAATCATGCCGAGCAACAACCGTTAGATCTCTCTCTCCCTTGTTTTCTTAGGTCTGTTCCACCAGAGATAGAAGGAAGGGTAGTGTGGCGGAGGTGAAAGCGGCAGAGGAAATCATATCCTGCCAATCTTTTTTTAAATGGAGCCAGTCATGGTTGAAAATTTCTTCTCTTGTTCGAATATTATTGATTTACAAGGAATACATTATTAGACCTGATGACTGATGTTTAAATATACATGTTTTACATATAGTCTATCATTCGATCAATTTATGGTATGAATTTCTTGATATTGGTTAAGATTTCAGGAAAACATATGCAAGTTTAACTTTACCTTACTATCCTGCTACTAATAAGGGGTAATCAATCGGTAACTGTTACTGATTACCGTTACTGAACGGTCGGTATTCGGTTAACCAATTATTATTTTACCATTTTTTAGTCTTATTACCGATTACCATGCTTGTAAAAAACATATATATTGATTTCACATTTAACTTCAAAACGATGTAGTTTTAAGGATCATTTTAGAGTCGTCTACCGATACCGCTACCGAATACGACGGTTATTACCGATTATTGATTCGTAAATCACCATTATCGATTTTCGGTTACCGAATTGATTCGGTATGGTAATTACTGTAATAATCGAAATTTGCTCTCCCTAGCTACTATTTATATATATTTTTTTTTCATTTACCTAGCTATCTTTCAAGAAATGCAATGCAAAACTTGGACAGTTGTATTGAGCAATATGCATTGAATATGAGAGTGAGAGCAATATATAACCAAATAGTAGAAGAATTTAAGGAAATAGCAATAAAGTAATAGTGATTTTGTAGAGAAGATGATGATTAAAGTTAAACCCACTTAATTTGTTAGATTAGCCGCCATAACTCATACTTAAAATTTAATTTCATTTCATGAAAGTGGAATTAGCTTGTGAAAATGAGAGGTTAGATGAGCTGTTACCACCCTTAAAATCTTTTCTCTAACTTTCAAACCAAATATATTTTTATATTTCCACTTTAGCTAATTAATGACAACCATTTCTCATCTGTATTTTAAGCATTTCCCTAAGTAATATATATGTTTCTATCATCTACCCACCATATTATAATCATGATGATGATGATGATGATGATGCTAATACATGAAATATGATTTGTCTTCTATTTGTTGTTACTCTTAAAAGTGTGCATTTGTATTTTTAGTATGCTCAAACTTTGGAATTGTATTGTTTTGTTTTTAATGATTAATTAGATTGTTTTTAATGATTAATTAGATTTTGATTATTAATTTTAATGTCTAAAACTAACTAAAGTATTATTTGTTAAAAAACAATCAATCGGTCAGTTGAAATACGTCTTATTGAACTTCCTATATTTCACAGAGAGTTTATAATACGAAGGGTTTTAAATTCGATTTAAATAGAGTTATTCTGTAACATCTCACTAAAATTTTTAATTATAACTTCCGTATATTTCTCTCACTACCCACTAAGATTTTTAAGTAACTTTTATTTTTTAAAAAAATTAACTTTATCCATTTTAGATTCTTATAAGAGTGAGAAATATGCAAATAACATATAAAAATTTATCATTAAATTAAATCCTAGAGGGTAAATTGTAATATATAATTCTTTCTTATTAGTATTTCTTCTCCATTTTACAATATTGGCAATTAACCCAAAAAAAACCAAATTTAAAAATTATTTCCCTAAATAGCCACATCCAATGAAATTACTTCCAAACTAAGTTAAGGATAAAATATAAAATTTACAATAGGCCAAATATAGTTATTATGGTTGTTTGTTACCAAAATTCTGTCTTTGACTAAGATAAAAATAAAGGGTTAAAAATGGAAAAACAAGAAACTCTCTCTCTCTCTCTCTCTCTCTCTCTCTCTCTCTCTCTCTCTCTCTCTCTCTCTCTCTCTCTCTCTCTCTCTCTCTCTATCTCTCTCTATATATATCTATATATATATATATATATATATATATATATA
>CANUEY010226468.1:0-19516 GCA_948099555.1 Croton setiger
ACTTTTCTCTTATTTTATTTCAAAACTCTCCTCTTTTGTTTATTTTTTGTCTTATATATATATATATATATATATATATATATATATATATATATATATATATATATATATACATACAAATTTTTTGCAGAAAACCCAACTCATCGTTACTACTTTTGCTGGCCAAATTCTATTTCCACTAACATATTAAGTTGCTATATATGTATATATAAGTGGTCGTACTCTGTCTTAAAGTTTGTATGATTGATTCATGATTTAAAAAATAAACGATTGTAATCAGTAGATTTCAGTCGCAAGTACGTTTAATTCCTAACTAATATTTTCTTATGAATATAGTTGATTAATAGTAGATTTTAAGCTATGCAACGAACTTATGTTAAAAAAAATAAATAAAAACACGTTTAAATAGTTAACAAATATACCAAAACAGTCTCTCTGATTATATTTATACATATATGTAGGGCTGCAAACAAGCTGAGCCGAGCCGAATATTGTGCTGCTCGAGCTCGGCTAGTTTAAAATTTCACGAGTTCGAGCTCGTGTTAAATTCCACGAGCTCGTGTTAAATTTCACGAGCTCGAGCTCAGCTCGCGAGTTTGGCTGGTTTTGAAACTCGAGAGCTTGCCTTATTTTAAGCTCGTGAGCTTGTCTGTTTTATGTTGCTATTTGAGCTCGCAAATAAGCTTGAATTCGAGCTCATCTCGAGTTTGAGTTTTAGCTCACAAATAAGCTCGAACTCGTTTCCTGTTGTTATTCAAGCTCGTGTTCGAACTCGTTAAGAGTTAGTTAAAAATCAATAACATTTATTTTTAATGTCGTTTCAGTGAGAAAATGAAAATAGCAGTTTCAGTCAAAGAAAAATGAAATAGCAAAAAATGAAGTGAAGAGGTGGGTAGCTTGACTGAAACATATTTTTTTATTTGGTACCAAAATTAATCGTTTTGATAGGCTCGCGAGCTTATTTAACAAGCAGCTCGCGAGCCGATTAAACGAGCTACTCGCGAGCTTTTTAAACGAGCTGTTCACGAGCCGGCTCGCGAGCCTAACTGCTCGGCTCGAGCTCGGCTCGTTTATTAAACGAGCCTAAATTTTCGGCTCAAGCTCGACTCGTTTATTATCGATCCCAGCCTCGAGTGAGTTTTTATCGAGCGAACATTGAGCCGCTCGCGAAAAGTTCGACTCCTTTGCAGCCCTACATATATGTAAATATTAGTTAATAAATATAAATATTACTTTTAAAATTCTTCAAAAATTCACCAGATACTTCGGAAAATTGTTTAGTAATTTCTAGCGAATTTCACTAAAAAATAGGTCAATAAAAATTGGTAAATGGTCAATAAAAAGTCAATACTACTAGATAATATATATATATATATATATATATATATATATATATATATATATATATATAAGTCAATAAAAATAAATATTATTAAAAAATATAAATACAAATCAATATATGTAAATAATCATTCAAATGTAGATGTAAATAACTATAAGTTAATAAAGTATTTCCGGATACAACGGTATCTTCCACTCAAGATTGAGGAACATGTTGTAATATGATTTCAATTATTACTCTTAAGGATATGATTGAAATTTATCAATTTGGCTACAAAAGTTGCCGCTAATTACTGGAAAATTAAAACGGTGATAAAAACTCGTCAACTCTATATCATTGGAAACTTTTTATTCGTAGATTCCAAATATGATTTTACTTTATTTCGATTCCGCCGTATTATGTCAAAAAATTCAAAATATGTCAAATTCTCTCTCCTTGGACATTGAAAAATAGTCGTGAATAAGTCAAACAACTACATCAACTGAAACTCTTGAATAGAGAAGTCCAATGGCATTTTTTCTCCCAAGAATGGTAGCAAGTAATTGGATTTGTGATCTAAATTTTCTGGCCAGGTGAATCAATCATCAATTGGCCATAATAGTGATGTCCAAAGACTCGGCAACTCGAACTCTTATGTTTGGTGTCCAAGGCCAACAATAGCAACGCTTTTGGTAGAAGCCAAGATCAAATCACCGATGGCTCATAATAGAAGCTTTGTGGTTATGCCAGTTCTGTATTTTAATTTATTTTTACATAAATATAAAAAATGTTATCATGGGGTTAAAAATGTATATGTGCAGTATAAGTTGCATAATTTAGAAAAAAAAAAAATCATAAGTGCTATTTATTAATATTAATAGCAAACTCTAAAAACATGTTACATTTGTTATAATTTCCATTTTTCAAAGTTATATATACTTCCGCCAAATCCTGATGTGGCTAAAGTTAACTATGATGCTACAGTTCTTGAGTCAGATTCTGTAGGGTTGAGCGCAGCTATCAGGAGAGATGTTAGTAGCAGTTTGCCGGAAATTTCCTTTTCGCCTGCCACCACAAGAAGCAGAGATAGTGGCTGCTGTAATGGCCCTCAAAGATGTGATCCAACTGGAAATTGATGCAAAGACAGTTGTGAAACTGTGCCATCAAGAATGAATCATTATTATTTTTAAATTTTAATAAAGATAATTATTTTTTTCCGGACATAAATGAATTAGGCATGACACATGTAATAATATAAGTTTTATGATGAATAAATTGGCCTCGACAAGAGAATCTTTGCAACAAACTTCTGAAAGATTATTGTTGGCGATCAGCTTCCTTTCATAGGTACTAGTACTAGCTATGTATTTATTTATACTAGAAAACACTTCCCGTTTCTATATATATTCACTTCACCGTTCTACCATAGATATACAAACAATAAACGTACTGTCTCAAATTATACAAAATTTTGCAATGTACTTAAGTTTGATAATTAATTAGCCATTTAAAGTGAGAAGAATAAGATTTCTTAATCTATAATTAAGTTATCTTAGTATTTTGAGCCAATAGCACCACAGTGGTGGACCTCTTAATAGAAAAGGGGTCAATTGACCTTTATTTTTTATTTATTGTCTTTATACTTTATTACAATCCATTACCATTATTGTTATTTTCTACTATTTATGTTTCTACCATATTATTAATCCTCCCTTTTATAAAATTAAAAAGTTATAATTATGATATTAATCAAAATTATTGTTGCTATATTGAGTCAAAGCAAGGAAATTTCTAAGTCCACTACAAATTATAATATACACTTCCCCATAAAAATAAAATCATATACTAATATATTAGTAATTAAAGTTTGATTAACCTTTTTGAATATGTTGTATTGTTGGGTGGTTTTATATGAGACTTGACATTTGCTTTTTATGAATAGGAAGTATAGTAGTTTGTGTTTAGAGAGAAAGGGTAATTATTAAGTTGATGCATTGATTTTGGTGGGTCTAAGAAGTGGTCCAATTTTAGGACAAAGTACTCTCTTATATGTGTTGTGTTTTTATCTTCTTTTGCACTACTTCCTCCACACATCAACTTTCTTTCTTGACTTTTCCTTACAAGCGTAGGCCCTTTGATCACTACTACTTGATGTAAAGTAATATTCAACCTCTCCTACCTCCATAAATATAACACATTTAAACTCCCTTTTATATTCATTTTTACATTGCCTTAATTTTAATTTGTGGTCCATCATACATGTTGTGTATCATTCTATACATAAAACAAAATTCAACACTATTACTTGAATTTTATTTTTATTCCACATCTAAAAATTTAAATTTGTGTGTTCAGCAAAATTAGCTATTTAAATTTATTGGATTTTTAAGTATTTTGAATAATATTCTGAAAATTATTTTTAGACTAATTATACTTCAAATTTCAAAGTTAACTCTTCAAAAGACCATATTCATTTGTTTATAAAATGTTTACAGTGTGTTTATAATATGTTTATAGATTCGTTTCGAAGTGACTATTTTGAAAATTATTTTTAAAAAATATAAATTTTTTATGTGATAAAAAGTAGTCAGCTATTTATGTCAAAAATCCCCAACTTTTTTCAACCATATACGTTACCTTCAAGATTTTGGATCCTAGATTTACCTATATCTAAAATCATGCACTTGTCCAAAATCTTCAATCTAAGTTGTTGAAGCATATGATTGTGGACTTAAAATTCAAATTTAGGTTCCCAAATCTAACACAGTCCAAAAATTTTGTGTACGTGGTTGAAAGGTCCAAATCCAATGTTTATCTTACTTTTATTATTTTAGTAATAATTATTATTCTAAGGCTTCTTTCTAAAATATCTATATATATACTACCTTCCATTAGATAATTTATACTAAATTCAAGATTAAATTTATAATTGGCATTATTCTATGAGTATTAAATTAGATGAGGAGTCCCTCATAGATTACACTCAACTGAAACCTAAAAATATTAATAGGGACAAAGACTGTATCTTAAGAATACCTGTTTTTGCATGCTATTACAAAAAATAAAATAAGACTAATTGAAGTATAGTACACAATCTCAAACTATTTGTATATATAGAAAACAAGTCTATAATTTAACCTTTTGCTTATAATAGCAATCTTAGGTTTTTTATTTGGGTTGAGGGTATGATTTGTTTGCTGTATAAAGATGGGTATGATTGTAAAACTGGCACTGTCATGGCCACCATCATGCTTAGCTAAGCTTTACTCACAGAAATCATATAATTGAAGAAGCTAATGGGGTCCTAGATTTTGATGTTTTATTATGGTTGGGAAATTCTACTAATATTTTTCCCTTTTTAGGCATTTGTGAGATTAATTTTTAAGATAACCTAAATAAAGCATTTTGATTTGAAAATTTAACTAATACCCATATATCACCTACACATTCTGAAAAAATCTATAATAGTGATATTAATTTATAGCAAGATGGGTAATTTGATCATATAGTTTAATAAATAAAAAATACAATTAGCTGGTAAAACAATTAATCTAAACCATTTATGGTCTTTTTTGTTTTTAAAGCAATGGTAAGGATCATCTTAATTAATTGGCATTTAGTATACAAAATGTTGTTTTTTTTTCACAAAACTTGCAACTCAAAGTAGATAGTAATAATTAAGATTAATGTTAGCATTAGAGATCAATCAGTTGTTTTTGGTCATGAAAATACAAAATTTAGGACCATTAAGTATATAAGTATTGGTATTATAATGGTAAGGTGCACTACATTTTTACTGGAAGTTTTAGTTTAAAATATTTTTGGTGGACAGTCAAATATTTTGAAGAAATTTAATTTCCTAAATAATTGAACAGAAAAAAAAAATTCTATAATAAAATATGGTTCGAAACCGACTTTTTTTTTTTTATAATAATAGCATTTTCTTCAAAAAGTTGTTAAAACCATATTTGAAATTCAAAATATAGAACCATAGATAATACTTTCAAATTTAAAAAATAATGTCTTGACAAACCAAAGTTGTTATATAACATAGAGCTACCTACCAATAAATATATTTGTGTCAAAAAAGGGATCCTAGTCTGCATATACGGTAATATTTTTCCATTTTTGGCATTTGTGAGAAGAAACTGAAGGTTTGGTGAGTAAGTTTGCTAACCAATGAGGAATGATTGGAAAAATAGTTGTCAAACCAACGATTAATTGATATTTGACCAATGATGGTGTATATTAATGTGTTTGGTTCATTCATGAAAGACTGGTTTCGTAAAAATACCAATAGCTGTTTTGTGTAACGGAACTTAACTAGATATATGACTGTGATGATATAATCTTGCTCTAGTTGTATGTATGACTTAATACAATACACTAAAATACAAATGTTTCACTTTGCTTTCTTAGTACAAAGGTATAGGATACTGAATTAAAACCAAAAAATATTTTCAATGTGTAAGAAAGCCAAAAGTAGTTTACACTGAATTATAAAAGGCTCTTAATTTGAAGTTGAAAAAAAAGATACCTTTGTGCAATCCCAGCTTAAGATATTTTACGAACTAAGAGTAATGATATATTGTTATTTTACTATATTTTTAGTATGTTTAGTTAATGATTTTAATGCAATTTTATTTCGTTTTTATTTAACTTTAGTTTAAATTTTTTATTTATACACTTTTGATATCATTTTATTGTTTTTATTTTTTTTTAAGTATTTTGATAGTTATAGATCTTTAAAATAAATTTTCATTTAACTTAAACGAACATGAATTCCACAACATGTGTAAATCTTGCACGCCCAATGGATTTAGAAAAAATTGAGATGCCATTTTCCACTGCCATATAGGTATTTCCCACGAGCTAAAACTCTTAGAGAGGAAAATTTCACCCATCTTTCTTCACTTTCTATTGTCACTGCCACCACCGAAACTAGCCGATCGGCATCGCCGGTCACCATTCCAGGCAAATGCAAGATGGAATGGCAGCCGACCTCCAAAAATGGTGGTTTTTAGTAGTGTTTTTGTTCAATTCTAGTTTTGAGTTTTTAGAATCCAAAAACTTTTGATCCTTCGATTGATAAAGTTTTTGGCGATGAAATTTTAATTTGAAGCAACTGATCAAATACCCATATACCCAGAGATGGTTGTCATTTAGGTATCAATCTTACAATCATTTATTCTTGTTCATGCATACATTAGTAAAAAAGAGATATAAAATAAGTATACAAATGTATGTCCTAAAAAACAAAATAATGACTCTACTAGTATATTAATAGGATACAATAAGTATATAAAGTACAAATCATAAAAAATTCAGAACTTAAAACACTTGATGAGAACGAATAAAATTTTATAAAATTAAATGCGAATCAGAAGTAAAATTGAAAAATATATAGCAATTTATCCTTTTCTAGTCAAGGTTTAAACCAATAATCAAAACAAAAAATTTTGCTTTTGGGCATTTTGCAAACGTAGAGTATGAACTATAACATGTTCATTTATAATATTTCTCACTTAAAGCAAATAAAAACATTAATCATAAAACAACCATTGAAACACAACCTATTAATAAGTGCATATGAGACTTGGACAAAATACTGAACTTGAAACCCCCTTACGAGTAATGGGAAACATAAACATTGTACTCAACTATTGCATTATTAGAATTTGGATCAAATGTATGTGTTCTTGCCGGAGCATAACCACGAGCGAAACGAAAACCTTACTTCCTCCTATGATAGGCATCTCCCTTACATCGGAAAAAATGTGATTACTCCCTAAAAGACTGAGAGTGCTTCCATTATATTTTCCTTCCAAGAATACTAGAGTAAAAACCATTAGAATAAATATTTCCTTTTGTGAGGCAAAAGCATAGAGCCCTTGTGCTCTTGCTACGAGCGTTGAATTGATATTAGGTTCCGTTGTTAAGTGATCATCAACCAAGAAAACCCTTGATGATTTATTGTCTTCTTTAATGATGATAGATATTACAATAAGATTTTCGCTTGTGACAATTTCATGGTAAAAGAAGTTAAGGTGAGTTAGTTTCTCATTCTTAAAGCCTAGAGTTTTTTAAGACAAATTTCTTGAGAAACTATGGGATTTTGTGGTAGTAAGAATTAAGAGAATTACAGATATGGTGAAACTTATATAATTTAGAGTTTTGGCCATTTTAAGGAATATAATTTAGAGGATATGTTGTTTGGTTTAGAAAAAAAAAATATTGCACTACAATTTCTATGTAAAGGCTTGTATATATAACATTATAACAGATCAATCACAATTAATGTGATTATTCTATTTCCTAATCTAGAAAATTACATTATGCATTCTTACATTCTCTCTCAAGTTGGGTCGTAGGATCTTCTATGTCCAACTTGACTAATGCATTGTTGAAAACCTTTCCTGGAACTGCCTTGGTTAATATATCAACCAAATGCTCCTCAAACCTCACAAAAGTTAGACATATACTTCCTTCCTCTAGTTTTTCCTTGATAAAGTGTCTATCCACCTCCACATGTTTCGTCCAATCATGTTACATTGGATTCTCTAAGATACTTATCGCTGTTTTATTATCACATAATAATTTGCAGACGGTTCTTGAGAGAAAACCAATTTACATTAATAACTTCTTTATCCAAAGGACCTCTGGCAGTCCTCAAGTAATTCCTCGAAACTTTGTTTAGCATTGGATAGAGCTACCACTTTTTGTTTTTTACTTTTCCAAGTCACCAAGTTACCTCTAACCATTGTGAAGTACCTTAAGGTTGATCTCCTATCAAACGAATTATCTGCCCAATCTGCTTCTGTGAATACTTGTATTTCTAAGTGACCATGTCTTTGAAACAGTACTTTGCATCCTAGTGATCTTTTTAGATACTTCACAATTCTGAAGACTGCTTCCATGTGATCTATTTGTGGCTTGTGCATGAATTGGCTAACTGCTCCAACTGCATAGGCGATATCAGACCTAGTGAGCAAGAGATATATGAGTTTTCCAGCCAATCTCTGATGATGAACTTTATCAACCAAATCAACCCTTTTAGTGATCTTAAGCCCATGATTGATTACCATTGGTGTGTCAATTGTTTTACAATCCAGCATACCTATTTCAGCCAGAAGATCCAAAATGTACTTCCTCTGTGGAATAAATATTCCACTATTTAACCTCAGGACTTCAATCCCTAAAAAAAATTGAATCTTCCTAAGTCTTTCATTTCAAACTCCTTGAAGAGTCTCTCTCTCAATGCAGCTACTTCTTCTTTGTCATCCCATGTGATAATCTTATCATCAACACATATAATGAGACAGGTCACCAATTTTCCTTTTTTCCTAAGAAAAAGAGTATGATCAGAGTTGCTTTGACAATACCCATATATAGTGCCTTTTTTAATCTGCACCCCTCCCCAACTTTAAAACCCTCTAAAAACCCTAGTGGGGCTTCCACATATACTTCTTCCTCTAAGTCACCATGTAAAAAAACATTTTTAACATCATAATGGTATAGAGGCCAATCATAGTTTGCTACTACAGAGAATAGTACTCAGATGGTGTCTATCTTGGCTACTGAAGAGAAAGTCTTAGAATAATCTATGTCATAGGTCTATGTATATCCTTCAGTAACCAATCTAGCTTTATACCTTTCCACAGTTCCATCTGCTTCGTGCTTTATTTCAAAGATCCATTTGCAACCAACTGGTTTTTTCTTGCTAGCAATTTATATTTTTCCCATGTACCATTCTTCTCTAGTGGACTCATTTTTACATGCATAGCTAGTCTCCACTTTTGATTTCTCGCAGCTTCTTCCACTATTCTTGGAATATCCATTGAATATATAGAAGCCTCAAAATCTTTTACAGTTCTGGATAAGCTCCCTTTAACTGAATTTGCCACTAGATACCTCGAGCTGCAACGCTCATATTTAGGTTCATATATTTTCAATAGAACCCCTATGTTGCTTCTTGGAGTGAGAATATATCTATCAGCCTTAGGTTCCTTAGGAACTACAACGTTAGTAATTTCAATAGCAAATATATCTGAAGGCACTTCTAAATTAGAATTACTAACCTAAGGAATATTGGACAGAGAGGATATATCACAAGCTGGCATAACAGACTGCTCGAACTGCTCTATGTTATCAGAAGTAGATCTGGTGACTTCGCCTACTTGCTCAATTGAATCAGTTTCAGATAGTATTAGACTACGCAACCAATTAAATGGATCAACTATGGGAATCTCCCCCTGACCACTTAATTGGTATGGATGTAATATTTAGTTTCTAGAAAATCATAATCCATAATGGTATACATATGTCCACAAATGGGATCAAAACACTGATACCCTTTTTTATAAACCCCATAGCTAACAAAGAAATTTTTTATGGCACGCGGATCTAATTTGGTCCAACTACTCTTAGGAATATAAACATAGACGGTAAAACCAAACACATGTGGTGGTAAGGTTAGGACAGGTGGTATACTCAAATGGTAAACTAATATGTCGATTGGGATTTTAAGCTTAAGGATTTTAGTAGGAAGACGATTTATGAGATAGGTGGTAGTAGCTATAGCTTCGGGCCAAAAATGATTTAGTACCTTGGACTCAATCATAATGGCTCAAGTGAATTCAAGAAGAATTCGGTTTTTTCTCTCAGCTATATAGGATGTTTGGTGTATAAGTTCATTTTCTCTAACAAAAGCTTGAAATTTTTGGTTTTTATATTCTCCCCCAATATCTGATCTAAGGATTTTGATTCGTTTCTCAAACTATGTGTAAATCATTTTGAAAAAAGACACAAACTTATCAAAAACTTCAGATTAATATTTAAGGAAGTAAACCTAGTTCATATGAGTGCAATCATCAACGAATAGGAGAAAATATGAGAAACCGTTTTTGTAAGTAATAGGAGCAGGACCCTAAACATCAGAAATTTATGAGTGAAAATGGACTATCAATTCTTGTATTATGAGGATAAAAAGTTTGTCTATGACTTTTGGCGAGAATACAAGTATCACAAGAAAACTGACTACTATTATTAAAAATTTTGGGAAACAAGAGTTTGAGATACCCTACAGAAGGATAACCCAATCGTTGATGTCATAACCAAGCCTGTCTCTCAATCATCCCGTAAGCCAGCATTGCTATACCTTGTTGGTTCACTTCATCAACATAGTAGAGTCCATTTTTTTAGTTACACGCCTAATGATCCTCCCCTTCTGAATATCTTGTACAATACAAATATTCAGAGACATTAGCACCATACAATTTAGCTCATTGATTATATGACTGATAGCTAATAATTTATGTGACAGAGCAAGGACATAGAGACAATTTTTTCATTTAATTGATGGCAACATATCAATACTACCTACTCCTTTGACTGGCAAAAGACTCTTATTTGCTGCCTGAACTTGAGATTTTTTTTGGCTTAGTAGGAGTATGGAAATCTTGGATGTCATATGACATAGTATCAGTGGCCCTACAATAAAAAATCCACTCAGTTTCTTTGAAGGATCCATTTTAGTTACTAAGCAAGTGGTGTGTACTTTTGTGCAATTTTTAGTAATTAGAGGATTAAATTATTCTTTTTCAAAAATTTTGAGTCTATTCTATAATTTTCCTAGGTCCTCAGACTTAATTGCATAACAAATAGAAGATCTAAGGTCAATTTGTTCTTTTAATAAAATTGCTGGGTCAATCTACAAAGTTCCAAATAACTGAGGTTAGTTTGTAATCTTTTAATATAAAAAAAAAGGTTTTTTCTGAGCTATACCCCACGGGTTGTTTTCAAGAGGGCTAGGTTTCCCTTCATTTTCTCTACTGCATCCTCTCTAGCTAGGGTTTCCTTCATTTTCCTTGCTGCCTCCTCTCTGTGACCCTATGCTCGTCATTCCTCCAAAGCCAAGAGGTTAGACGTCTTTCCCGGTACTGGTGGTCTCTAGATCGCTCACCGCAGTAGAGATGACACTCTTGGTTCCTCACTTCTTGCTGTCTAGCCACCATTCCAAGTACCCAATTAGCTTGAAATAACCTTCTCGGGTATGCCTCTTACCTCCACGGTGAGAACATTTTAAGTTCCCTTTATCTTCTTCTCGTCAAAGTGATGACGTTGCCCCTGGTTTAGCGATGTCTGACCAGCTTCTAGTGCTTCCAATCCTTAAAGGAATCACCCGTAATGATGGTTGCTCTTCTCCTCTTATGATCTCCCTTCTGTTTATCTCACTTTTGATTGTAGCATAAGCCACCTCTACTGGTGGCAGTGGATCTCGATTTAAGTGATCCCTTCGATCTTTATCGAAGCCATCATTTATCTTTGCTAGAAACTAATACAACCTACTCTTTTAGACCATATCATTGTAAATGGTGATATCTTCTGTGTATTTCATAGGATTAAACTCCCTTCTATCAATTTCTTTCCAGATGGTCAGAAGTTTACTGTAAAAAACTTCGATCGGAACTGACCTTGGCTTCAAACTGTTAGCTTTAACTGTTAAATAAAAAATTTGGAGACCATCTCTTCCAATGTCATGCATCGCCTCAGTCCCCTTCTAAAGATCTCTAGCAATGGAAGAATCGAGATATTTGTTAACCAGATCAAATTCAATGTTTTATATAATCCAGCTGATCACATTTGAGTCTGCTTGTGCCCATTTTTGATAATCTGGATCTGTGATTGGTGGTGGAAAGGCTATGATGCGTCTAAACTTGCCTCTGTCATCAATTGTGAGATGCATCAATCTAGACAACTTTGTATAGCTTTGGCTATTCAATTTTTCTAAGATGCTGACTATTTGATTGGTTATGGTTTCTGTGACAGGTTTATTGAGATATAAGTGATTAAGCAATTCCAGCAGTTGGCCAACAGAGATAGAATTTTCCATTGTTTCTTTTGTAGATGAGCTCACCTCATCTGTCATTAGGGTAAGTTCTTAGTAGATGATGAGCTCAGAATTATTTTAGGTCTCTTGATCGAAACCCTAGTTTTGATACCATGTTTGATTTAGGGAAAAAAAATTATTGCATTACAGTTTATGTGTAAAGACTTGTATATACAACATTATAACAGATCAATCACAATTAATGTGATTGATCTGTTTCCTCATCTAGAAAATTAGATTCAGCATGTGTGATCTTCATTTATAGCATAGAACTATGAATATATATATATATATATATATATATATATATATATATATATTTCTTGTCTAAATTATTTTTGCATGTAATTTAAGTTAAATAGAAAACATGTTTCGCTCCCAGCGTGCTGCGTGATTTTATGGTTGTAATAAAATATCTAAGTTTTAAGTTTAAATTCATGAGACAGATTTTGTTAATTTGAAGGGGAAAGAACTAAAATAATACATATAAGTTCTAGTAAAAATAGAACGAATGATTAATTAAATGGTTGAATTCTACAACAATCTAACTAATAAACTAGGGAATTAGGAAACGGACAGTAACCCAATTGATTTATATGCCTGACTTGTAGCTTGTGTTGCCCAAGTTTGAGGCCCCTTCAATCTCTTCTCGTGTGCGTATGTTTCATAACTATGTAAAAAATAAAATTAATTAATTAATTAGTTATTTAATATTATCATTATGATTAATCTTTATTTTAATGCAGAAAATGAAATTTCAAATGTCAACAATTCTTATTATTTTTGCCTTTTGCTTACATGCGCTTCTCACCACATTTAAAAATAAAAAGAAGTGAAGCACTAAGCTGATAGTATACATAGACTATTTCCACTATAAATGCATAATTGTATGCCATCCATATCTTGTTTCATCATCTAATAAAATCCTTGCAATGGCTGAAGCTCCAAATTTTCTAATTCCTCAATGTTTATAATTCTCTTAACTTCTACCACATCCCATAGTTTCTCAAGAAATTTATCTAAAGCGACTCTAGGCTTTGAAAAAGTGAAATTAACCCACCTCCATTTCTATTTTCATGACATAATCACTAGCAAAAACCCTACTGCAATTCCTATCATTAAAGCAGCCAATAAATCTTCATTAGACTTTGGGAAGGTTTTCATGGTCGATGATCCCTTGACAATGGAGCCTGATATCAATTCAAAGCTAGTAGGAAGAGCACAAGGGATGTATGCTTTATCCTCTCAAAGTGATATATCACTTTTAATGGTTTTCAATCTTGTATTGTTAGAAGGTAAATATAATGGAAGTACTCTTAGTCTCCTAGGGCATAATGCAATATTGCTTTCCGATGTAAGGGAGATGCCTATCATTGGAGGAAGTAGGGTTTTCCGTTTTGCTCATGGTTATGCTCAAGCAAGGACACATTTCTTTGATCCAAAAACCTTAAATGCTATCGTGGAGTACAATGTTCATGTCTCCCATTACAGAAAATTTCATGTATAGTTTTTCATATGTTATTATTGTGTGGTCAACTTTTGATTTGTTTCAAGTGAGAAATATAATATACCAATGTGTTTGAGGGCGTTCAAACTTTACCACCGTAAAATGTTCGTATGAAAATTTGTGTTATTTTGTTTAGGGAAATTTACAATTTCGTCTCTAATTTTGTCAATATTATTATTTAGTCAGTGTGTTTTCATATTTTCTCTTACATTCATGATATTTGGTAGTATTACACTGTATCATTATTCTGTACAGTTTTTAAGAATATTTGTAGATTATTCTGTTATATTCTTAAAATATTCTTAAAGAATTTAATGGAATATTTCTTAAAAACTGTCAATATAGTGCAATAGTGCCATAAATGACTTTTTAATAATTATTAAAGAACTCAAGTTTGACTTAGAGTTTCTATAAGGTATGAGGTCCCTTTAATAGAGAAGTTGTGATTCATTGGGCTCCATGAACTTTAAGGTCTATGAGGCCCCGATATCTTCGGGGTCCAAGGGTCACAGCAACTATTCAAGTAGCAACCTCAACCATCTCAGGTCGGCTGTCCAAGTAGCGGCCTCCCCCTGTTTTATACAGTCAGAGAGGTCAGCTCTTAGGGGGGGCTTATAGATGTCCCTCTATTCCCTCGCGAGTCCAAGTCATTCCGTGTCTTGGTTCAATCAATAACCTTCAGAGGTCAGCTATAACTAGTCACTTTGTTCTCATTATAAATGTACAGATATTAGTTTTGTTACTACAACCTCAACAATGTCTCGTTATACTTTGGGCTAACAAGCCGCGAACTAGCCGACTTTGATACGATTTCAAATGCTAGGTCCCTTTCCCGTGCACAAACTAGAAACAAACAACCTCCCCTTAGAAGAGGAACACCTTCCGAATCTAGACTTTAAGAAGGTCGCTCATACGAGGCGTTTAATAGACAAGGAAGAAATTTCTATTGAAACGCGAGGAGTACTAAAAGTTATTAGAAGAAATTTACCCACAATCTCAATTTTAAATCCGTATTGTTTGTGTTTGGAATGAAACAAAAATTTGAAATTTGTAAATGAAATTCCATATAACCAAACTATTGTTTTTACCAAATTATCATTTGAATTTCTTTACAATAAATCTTTTTTCCCTTTTCCTCTCAAAACTCATAAATTTTTATTGTTACAACTGTTGTTGCTTACAACTGTTACTACTGTTGTAGCAACTGCTGTTACTACTGCTAGTGGCCTATTGCTTCTGCTGCTATTACTGTTGTTGTTGCTATGTTGTTTTTACTGTTATTGCTGCTATTAATGTTACTACTACTGCTATTGTTGCTGCTAGTGCTACTATTGTTGTGGCAGTTGTTACTGCTAGAATTACTGCTACTACACCTGCAACTATTATTGCTACTGCTACTATTGTTATCACTGTTACTATGACTGTTGCTGCTACTATTAATGCTATTATTGTTGTTGTTGTGACTACTACTACTGTTGTAGCATTGATACTATTGTTGTTGCAACTACTATTATTACTTGTTGGTGCTGCAGTTGCAACTACTGTTGTTGATGCTGCAATTACTACTGTTGTTGCTATTGCAACTACTGCTATTGTTGTCTTGATGCTACTGCTATTGTTGCTGCAATTATTGCTATTGTTACTGCTACTATTACTCTTATTATTGTTACTGCTGCAACTATTACTAGTGTACTGTTGCAACTACTACTACTATTGTTGTGACTATGGTTGCTCCTGCTGTTGATGTTGTTGTAGCTACTATTTCTATTGCTATTACAACTACTATTATTATTGTTGCTACGACTACAACTATTACTATTATTATTGCTGCAAATACTGTTGTTATTGCAATGATTATTGGTGGTGGTGGTGCTACAACAACTACTACTACTGCAACTACTATTACTATTACTCCAGTGACTGCTATTGCTGCTACCGCAACTACAATTCTTGCTACTGTTGTTGGTGCTGCAACAACTATTACTACTGTTGCTGCTACTGCTACTATTATTGCTGCTATGACTGCTACTGTTGTTGTTAAAACTATGATTGCTACTACTGCTGTTGGTGCAACTACTATTATTATTGTTCTCTAACTACTATTGTTACTATTGGTGTTGCAGTTACTGCTACTACTGTTGATATTGTTGTTGCTACTAGTAACAACAATGGTAATGGTAACCTTACTCATATTGATATAAATTATGCAAATTTCTAATTATAAAATATTTATTTAATTGTAATATAGTTGAATTTATTTATGGATAAAATAGTAACTATTTTAATTTTTAAAATTATGTCAAGAATAAATTTATGAAATTCAATTGCATTCCACAATTAAAGTTAGTAATTTCAAAAACACACAATTCATTTGCAAATGAATTGGAAATCCTATTTCATTCATTCCAAAGAGTAAGAGGGCTTAAATTCAATTCCAAAATTTATGGAGCATATGAAATTACTATTATACCTTTATAACCCAACGTCATAATCAAATCTATCCAGTTTCTATATTAATTACTAATATCCCACCTAAACGCTCAAACAATTTGTCATAAAATCTTGGATTTTACTTAATGGTTTGAAGATTTGGCCAGGCCGTGACCCAATCTCTAGGCCCGAGAGGAATTTTCTAGGTGTTTTAGATACATATCAGACTAATAACACTGGACCGGTGGTCTTGGTTGATGATGACGGTGGAAATAGGTCGTTGGATTTTGAACGAGTTTTCTCTCTAAATTCCTTAATATTTATTTATTTGAATTTGAATGTTATCAAATTTTGAATTCAATTTCTGATTTCAGATGCCCCTCTATCTTTGTATTTATGCCCGTTTAATTGAGTCGATAATCATTTTTTATTACTAACCAAGCTCTAAACTATTCTTTGTCAAATATCTTCTCATATGTTTTACCATTTTGTCTTCATTTTAAACTAATTGGTCCTTATGACAATTTTACTCCTATATTATTCTTATTTTCAATTTTACCATCATATTTAAATTTACTTGATTTAAATTCGAACTTAATTGCCCTCCTAAATTTTCCATCCTCTTCTCTAAATAATAACATGCTATTATTTTATCCTGTCCCTTGATTTTTGGATCTAATTATTTATTTTACTATCATTTCATTTCTACAATTATTCAAATACTTTTATTTCTTAATTATCTTTCTCGATTTTATTTAGAATTTGCAACATAATTTTTAATTTACCTATTTTATATGTTTACAACCGATTTATAATTCGTCTGGTTCATTTTAATAACATAGTTACTTTCTTT
Source organism: Croton setiger (assembly GCA_948099555.1). Classification (NCBI taxonomy): domain Eukaryota; kingdom Viridiplantae; phylum Streptophyta; class Magnoliopsida; order Malpighiales; family Euphorbiaceae; genus Croton; species Croton setiger. The sequence goes on from CANUEY010226468.1 coordinate 17,000, forward strand.
TATGGTTTCTTTTATGATGTACGTTTTTTTTTTTTTACTGGCTGTTTACTCTTTACTTAAAATTCAAATTACATTGCATGTTTTTAAAAATCGAGAAGTGACAATCCAAAGTCTTAGAAAATAAGATTCAGCCTAGAATTTTTAGTTTAAATAAAGTAAAGACAACTTTATTGAAGAGAAATTATGAAATTATTGGAGTACAATGATTAGGTTAAATAGAAATCATAATATAATAAGAAAATAAATATTTTAAATTAATAAAGAAAGAATATACTAATCCTAAATACAATCTAATTTAATTTAGAATTTCAAACTAATTAAATAAGAATATATCTTATGGAAACAGAGCTATTAGTTAGATTAAATATAGACTGTAAAATAAACATGGTTTTAGATGCATTGGACTAAATTTTATTATATTCTAAAAAAAAAAAAATCAGATTTTCTCAAAAATAATTTTTAAAATAGTTACTTTCTAATTATAAACAAAAGATAACTATAAAAAATTAAAAACAAATTATAAATAATTTATAAACAAAATCAATTTACACTTTTGAGAATTAAAAAATAAAATATAATCCTTTAAAGCACTAAAACTGAGGCTAAAAGTTATTTTTAAGACTTAAAAATTGGAGCTTTCTTGACATTATTTCAAAAATAAGAATACGTATTGAATACAATTTGATTCTAGTTGTTAATATGTAACATTGAGCCAATTACGAAGATTGAAATTTGATTTGCAGGGGAAATTTGTAAGCTGAAATAATTAGGGATGTAGAACGATAAGTTGCAGAAATATTAAAGGTGGAAGGAATCGTAAATTGCAAGAAATGAATGTATATAAATTGATATTGATTAAAACAAATTTAATATATAAAGAATGAAACCAAAATAAAATAGAATAAAGTTGAATTGGTCATAGTTCAAAATTTTATTTGAAAAAATTCAATTTCTGATTTTTAATATAAATAAATATTATATGTTTGTTTTTGTAGTTTGGCAAGTGATAATTAAGTGCGCATATGGGGAAAATTTACGAAAAATTTTAGGAAATTTGAATTTTGGACATGCAATACGTTTAACGCAAGTCCATCTTGCGAAATCAATAACTACGCAACACGAATTTGTGAAAAGCACCGTATTTTCGTTAGATGAACTTGCGGAAGTCCCTTAAAGCAGATGATTAATTGAAGTCTAATTAGTAATTAACGAGAAGAAGGAATGAGAGGTAGCCATGTGTCCAATTAAGAGTTACGCGGGACGGATTTGCGAAAGTGGGAGACAGAAAACAACACGTGGCAACAGGCGATTAAGGGACGCGGCCACGTGGCGTCGCAACTCCATGTTGCGAAAGCCAGCTATTCCGCAGGTTGCTGTTGCGGAAGCGTTGGACCAACGGGAAGGCGCCGCATGTTCCGCAGGTTGGTGTTGCGGAAGCATCGGGACAAACGGGAAGGCGCCGCGTGGGCTATGCAGAGTGTGATTCCGCAAATTGGAATGGCGGAAGAGGCTAGACTAGTGGCAAGGCACCACGTGGACTGTCCAACATGCGTGTTGAGGCGTGATTGGTCCAAGTCACAACCGCAATGTCATCTTGCGGAAGTAGCCTCCGCATTTTGAATCCAAAAATGGTCCTCCTTTCCTTTTCACAACAAAATTCCAAAAGTGAAAGTGAAAGAGAAATTGAGAGATTTGGGGAAGTAAGCGGTGCACGTGACGAATGTAACGGAGTGAAAAGATTTTCTCAGTTTTTGGCTAAGGTACGTTTTAGGTAAATTTTGATGTTTAACGTTATTAATTTTTAGCGTAAATTAATATTTAGCGTTATTATTTTTTAGTGTAGGTTGATGTTTAGTGTTATAATTTTTTAGGGGTAATTACTATTAGGACCCTGAGATTTGGCCTAATAGACTCGAAAGTCCCTCTATTTCTAAAATTGTATCAAAATAGTCCCTAACTTTTTAAAATTGTACTCTGAGGTCTTTTCCATTAGCTTTTTCCGTTAGTCAACAAAAAAGTCAACATTATTTTTTCAAAATGACAAAAATACCCTTTGGTTTATTTGAATCGAACCATGATTTATTTGAATCGAACCGGACTAATTAAACTCAATTTTAAATCAAATCAATGTAAAAATTAAAAATGTTCAAGATAAGGTTTGAACTAAGAACTTTCAACTTCTAAGACATGCTTAATGACCAACTGCACCAAGACACTTTTATTATTTAAATTTGACATGATAAGATTTTATTGTGTAAGTGATAACCATTCACATTTTATGACTATAGCGATTATCTATTCTTTCAATTAAAATTTTATTAAATAACTACATATTTATTTTTTTATCATCCTAGAAAAGTCTTAAAGTTAGACCCTAAAGTTTAACTTTTCCGAAAAATTAAAAAGAGTTTACAGAAAATTTAGTATTTATTTGGAGAAATTAACAAAAATTAGAAAACTCATACTTTTTATTTGGAGAAATTAACAAAAATTAGAAAACTCATATTTCTAATTCAA
>CANUEY010226486.1:0-22024 GCA_948099555.1 Croton setiger
TTATCAATTATCCCCTGTTTCTCAAACCCTACTGTTTTCTCCCTTTTCCGGCCAACCCGACGGCCTCCTCTCACTTCTAACCTATTCCTCACCTTCCTCAGACACCAAGGAACAAAACCCAATAGGTATTTTGGCTGCCTACACTCTTTTCTCTTCTGGTTTCTTCCCTTTCTCTTTTCTTTCGTTTTTCCTTTCTTTTCTGTTCTCTTCGTTTTTGTTTCTGTTCACCCACTAAATGACCACATCCAGCCCCTTAAACTAATCCTATACATCAAGTTTAAAGTCCAGAAGGTGAACTTTACACCTCCAGCTTGATTAATCAACATAAACACCAAAATAACCTACTTTACCCTTACATTAAGGTTTCCTAACTAAAACACCAAAACCAACTTCACAAATTTGCCCAAATTCACTTCTTATTCTGGATTTCAGTACAATTTTAAGGTCAAAATAATTAAAATGACATGCGGTTAAAGTTTCGTCAAAATCGGAATCCGAAAACGAGTCGTCACTCGGTCGGTGCCCTAAACCGACTCCGAAGTTCGACGTTTTTCGCGGAACCGAAACCGTACAACGTCTTCGCATAATTAGGGTTCCAAAAATCTTTAAAACATATTCAAAAACATATCAAAACATATCCAAGTCAAAAAGGTTCATATTTTACGCGATTTCGGCATTTTCCGATCGCGCGGGTTCGAAAATCCTAATTAGCTCCGTTTGTGCCTTTTGACGGCAAACGAGCTTATAACTCAACTTGTTTCTCTTATTTAAGTCATTAATCATCAAATATAATTCATAATTAACTCATTAATCATATCAAATCATGATGCATTTTAATGAAAATGCATGAAATGACGTCGGTTTGACGTAGGGTTTGGGTTCGGGTGTCACACATCCTTTGTGACATATTAAGAATGTTTTGATATATGTTGGGATATATGTAAAGCATGTTATGTTTGAATATGTTTATAGTATAGAGAAAGACAGGCATAACCAGAAAGAAGGTAATAGAGAAGAGATGTCTTATGTTATACATGTATCGTATGAATGACATGATTATGAATGTTGTGGATATGTGAAAGACGTTAACATGTTTAAAGAGTGATAGCAACATGTTATATAAAAAAAAATCATGTTTTATAACATAAGAGTATAAGTAGAGGTCGTTACATGGATAATTGACAAATTCTTTAAACAATGAGGAACAAGACTATTGATGAACAATTAATTGTCAACAAAACTAAAATAGTGAGCCAAAATTAAAACAAGCATAAACAGAAATTTAAACAGAAAAGGGAAAATCTAAAGATTGAAATATATATTAATAATTTGAAAACATCAGAAACACAGATCTGAAACATAACCAGATGCATGAGACAATCATTCAAAAGAAGTTAAGCTAAGTCTCATGAACATTAACCAAGTTGAACAAAAATCGTATCATGAACCAGGGATCTAATTACAAATGATTCTGGCATATTCTCAGAAACAGCAATAAGACAGATTCATCCTCATAAAGATCACGGAAAACAAAACATGGAAACAACAAAAAAAGAAATATATGAATTAATAGAAGTAAGCCAGAATAGGAGTAAGAGACATAGGAATTCAAGTTAATCCACATATTCAATCAGGCTCCCTAATGAATTCATCCATTATATTAAATAGAAGAGAATCAAAAGAAGAAAATAGGTGGCGGAAAGATTACCTCAAATTAGAATCCTCAGAATTGATTTCAATTGAAACTTCAAATGTTTGTACAAGAATAACTTTAATTACAATCAGTAGGGGAAAAGGTGTTTACACTCAAGATCAATTCACAATATCAAATTGATTTTGATATGAGAATCGATTAAAACAGGAAGAAAGATGGAGATTGGAATCAAAATCCCAAAAACCCCAATTTACAGAACAAAACCCTAAAATTGTCAACTAAGAAAATTTTCCAAAATTGCTTGCAGATTCTTTTTTTTTTCTCTCTCTCTGGAAATCTTTCCTCCCCTATTTTAATTTTCAATTTTTCCCTACTTCTTTTAATTTCTTTTAAAAACATCATTTTCTTATTTTTAATTCTTTTTTTTCCTTTTCTTCTTCTTTTTAATTTTTTTCTTTTTCTTCTATTTTTTTCCTTTTTTTCCTTTTCTCAATTTTTACAAAATAAGGAGAAATTAAAAATAAAATAAATATACTTTTTTTTTTCTTAGACATTTCTCTCCTAGATTTTGAGGGTCAAAAATCGAACGTCAATAGCAGCGTTTATTGTGAATCTAACTTACAATCCAAAAATTCAAAATTGAGCGCACTATTACCATTGGTTGACGTACTTCACACACCTGACACATCCGTATACACACTTAAACTATTTCTCAACCACAACATTTAAGTCGCTTGGCTTAAGTCGGTAAAAAGGCTAAAACAATTTTTTTTTTTTTAATAAGAAGGCAAAAAATGATTTTTTTAGTGGTTTACACAAACATCTAAGAGGCATGGATCAGAAATCCAACTTGGGCATTCAGCCATATGTGTACCACTTATTGCTAAACCCACATGCCCCAGCTCGTTAGTTGAATAGAGGTAGACTGAAAATGAGTTCGATCTGTTTGCAAGTAATTGGAGTTCGACTTGATTAAAACTCGTTCAAAAACTAAATAAGCCGACTCAATAATTAACCAAGCAGAGCTCGAGTTGGAATTTCAAACTCATTAACATATGCCATTTGATTTTATTTTTGTCCAAAACATGTCCCTCCGTATCATTTATATAGAAAAAATTAATTTTTGCACACAAATTAAGGAAAAAGAATATTTTGGATGAAAATAACTATATTATTACTATCTTTATCCCCTGTATGGACCTAATGAATTAACTTTTAGAGTTTTGGTATTTTTCGTATATCTATTCCCAATATTTATTCAAAATGGAAATTTTTTAATATAAATGATACATTCAATTTGACAATATTTTCTATATTAACCATATGAAAGGTGTATTAAATGATTACTTTTTAATTAAAAATTTCACATTTATCACAATATAATGATTAGTTATTGCTTAAATTGTAATTTTTATCCATCTTTCCACTCATAATCTTTTTATTTTTGCCATTTTGGGTTTTATAATCGTTGGCCACTCAAGATATACACTTAAGTGAATAGTAATTTTGAGTGTCGGTTAAGCTTGGCTCGTTTACGCCCTTAATGGAGGGAACGATTATACATGTAAAAACTAGAAATCCCTGGATTATTTTACTACTGTACTTTTTAATGAACGATCGTGGAGAAGTCAAGCACCGGACTACACAGACCACTAACTAGTCTACAATCACTCTCTATGGCGCTTGTTCCTACACCTTCATCGCATCCACCCTCTGATGCTCCCGTTATCGCTGAGGTGGACATGGGCGGCAGCGACTCCGCACCTACTGTCAGAGCCACCGTGGTCCAGGCCTCCACTGTCTTCTACGACACTCCCGCCACTCTCGGTACGAAACAGACCCATTAAAATCTACCAATTGAGTAGCATGAAAGTTAAATTTGTAATTTAGTATTGTGCGTATTTTCATTTCTGTAGATAAGGCTGAGCGATTATTGGCAGAAGCAGCAAGTTATGGTTCACAATTAGTTTTGTTTCCAGAAGCATTCATTGGGGGTTATCCTCGTGGGTCCAATTTCGGGGTGTCCATTGGAATTAGAACAGCCAAAGGGAGGGAGGATTTTCGCAAGTATCATGCTTCAGCCATTGATGTACCTGGTACTTCTAAATTAACTTACTTTCCTGGGTTTTCTAATGTGTATCTTTCAAATTGAAATTAAAAGGCTTTAGCTTTTTCTTTTTAATATGCTAATTTCAGGTCCTGAGGTGGATCGCTTGGCAGCAATGGCTGGGAAGTATAAGGTATATTTGGTAATGGGTGTGATAGAAAGAGATGGGTATACTCTCTATTGTACTATACTATTTTTTGATTGTCAAGGTCATTACCTGGGAAAGCACCGAAAACTCATGCCAACAGCTATGGAGCGTATTGTTTGGGGATTTGGGGATGGGTCAACGATTCCTGTTATTGACACTCCCATTGGGAAAATTGGTGGTGCTATTTGTTGGGAAAATAGGATGCCGCTTTTAAGGACAGCAATGTACGGTAAAGGTGAGCTCTACTAATAATACTACCATTCAATTATCTTGTTCTGGAAATTATCATAAGATTGCATGATTATTTTCCCTTGCTTTTGGAATTATCTACTTTGGGGTCTTATTCATGGACAATGTGAAACTTATTCTTTTGTTTGATATGAGCTTTTTATTTGCGTATACAAAGTACTCACAGGTGAACAATTTTCGTTAGGAATTTGATTGATGCCTGCTGTACCAGTTGCGTGTGCTTGTGTTTAGTATAGTAATGAATAGTCATTGGCAGTGGCAGTCTATTGCATGGGCACACTAAAATTTGCCTTGCTCCCATTTCAGAAACTTCTCTGAACAGTAACTCGATAACACGGCTTGAAACTTGATGACATGGTTTGGAAACATTTCGAGAAGTGTCTGCGAATTTTAACTTCATATACATGTTCCCTTAGTGATACATGTGTTTGCATCAAAAATAAAACTTATAATATACATTGAATGGATAAAAATTATAAAACTGATTGTGATGTTTCCTGGTTTAGTTCATAGCTTGGATCTTTTCTATCTTCTAAATACAATTACACTGCCTATCATTCGCTGGATTCTTTTTGAGATTCCTTTGAACTGTGTATCATACATGTGTTTACTTAAGAACTAGTATTTCTCCAGTGTTGCGCTTTTGATTACATTGGTTTCAGGCATCAAAAAGAATCTGCTGTAGCTTATCAATGATGCATTTTAGTTTAAAGTGATTGACTAATCATTGGATCTTAATAATGTAAGGCTTTGGAGCTAGGTACTTTTTGGTTGAAAGCTAACCATTTGGCAATTTCCCTGCAGATGATTATGATCTGCATAGCATTATTGTTTGGTTAGAGTTAGAATGCTCTGTTCTTCCTATAAATTTTCTATTGACCATTTTATCTGATAATTTACGGTTGAAGGTGTTGAAATATATTGTGCACCAACTGCTGATGCTAGGGATACTTGGCAAGCAACAATAAAGCACATTGCTCTTGAGGGTGCATGTTTTGTGCTATCTGCCAATCAGTTCTGCCGGAGGAAAGATTACCCACCTCCGCCAGAGTATATATTTGCTGGCACAGAAGAAGAGCTCACGCCAGATTCTATTGTCTGTGCTGGAGGCAGCACCATAATTTCTCCTTTGGGGACTGTTTTAGCTGGACCTAATTATGAAGGAGAAGCACTGATCTCAGCAGACCTAGGTATGCTAATTTTATATGCTTTCAATGTGTTTTTGTTCATCATTTTGAACTTTCTGCATGATGTTTGGAAACAATGTGGATTCAAAATCATTTTGTTTGAAAGATGAATTAATTTAATGCTGTCTCATGATGGCTTAAAAATAAAGTTTCAGAACTGAAACAAAAAAGATATTAAAATAGCCATTCAGAAGCTTGCTATGTTAATGCTGATATTGATATGACATTCAACAGTTTCTTTGTCCTGATTGCATTTTGATATATGCTAGATCTTTTCTTCTTGCCAGACATTTAGAGTATGTTCTGAAACTTGCAACATTTGAAGAAATTGTATTCTTTTTGATCTATCTTACATTTGAAAATGGAAAACTACATAATTCCTACAATTCATCTCATTAAGAAGTATTTTGAAAGAAATACAAACAGTATCTATTACCCTGTTCTAGATACTATTTGTTGTTGTTCTTCGATTTTCACAACTCTTAAAAAGGATGAATAGTTTGTTTTCAGATGAATGTTCAGTTCCAGAAATCGTTAGTAATAAATTTATTTTTATAATCTTAATAATAGAAGCTGATGTTTGAAAGTCAAAAAAGATGATTGAGCTTAGAAAAGAAAATAAAAAATTAAAGAGGACAGGATGGGTCAAAGTGAAGGAAATCATGTGGTTTAGAGTCTATCACTATCACTATCACAGTCATCTTGAATTAATGTTACAATTCCAATTATGATTTCGTTGTTATAAATTTATCCCCATATATGTGTGTAAATGCATTTTGCGGTTCATGATTGAGGGGATCCCCATAAGTTGTTTTTACATATGGTAATAAAGATCTGATTTCAATGGCAATAAAACAATTTGTAGATCTTGGAGAAATAGCACGGGCGAAGTTCGACTTTGATGTAGTCGGGCATTATTCAAGGCCTGAAGTTCTAAGCTTGACTGTAAGAGACCATCCAACAAATGCAGTTACCTTCACGTCAGCAGCAGCAAAGAGTGAACACAAATAGCAAACACAAACCCTTTTTCATTGTAAATGCCTGGTTCACAGGCAATGTTGTGTCTTATTTTAATGACAACTGGATAATGATGTAATCTCTTATTGATATCTTATCCCAGAAAGATTGCATATAATGTTATGCTTTTAGGTGGTGTGTTGTATTCTAATATTCAATAAGGGTTCTGACATTTCATTCCGCTACACCAGCTGGTCATTGGTTCATTCTGCTGCACCAGTTGGTCGTTGGTTATTATTATATCCAACAAGGGTCTAGCTCTTCATTTTGCCGCAGCAGCCGCTGTTTATTCTTGTAATATGGAATATGTTGATGAATAGCAGCAGAATCATGTATTGGGATTGGTGGAAGAATAAGAGAGGGATTTATTGATGAATAGCAGTAGAATCGTGTATTGGGATTGGTGGTAGAATAAGAGAGGGATTTATTGGTTGTCCGATTCTTTGTTGTTGTGCAATGAATGTTTTGCAAGGAAATCCAAGTGATTGGCCCACCTTCAGATTGCCCATATGTCCTCCTGTCCTCTACTAACTAATTTTATTGGTTCAATGCTATTTTGAATTTGAAGTTAAGTGTATCATGGAATTATTAATACTACTAATGAATGAATTTGAATTGTTCAATTAAAATAAAATTACATGCAAAATAATTGACTTCAAAATGAGAAGCAATGCATGTGCATATGCTTAAATAATACATAAACCAAGAAGAACCGACCAAAGACATGGCTAAATTGTGGACTTGCTTGCAACTTGCCAGCGTACCCATTCAAATTATCATATACAACAAATCACTATTATTTTCTTCATACACAAATAAAAATAACATTGCTATAGCAAGTAGACAAATTTCACCAAACCATCATGTTCTTGGAGGTTTTCTAATATTAAATATATATATGTATAAATTAAATGTGGAGGATAAGTTGGAATCCATATGCAATAATTGTTACTTTTTTTTTTTAAAAAAAAATTCACAGAGAGAGACAATATATACAACAAACATTATTAACCATAGTTGGGCGGCCTTGCTCTTAGAAATATGCATTAAATTGGCAAAAATTAAAATTTCTTTTGATTTCGTGTATTTAAAAGCTGCAAAATTCAAAATATCGACTAAAACTTTGTAAAAAAGAAAAAAAAAAGATATTTTTTCTTTTGACAACTTTATGAGGTTATTTTATAAAAAATAAATAAATAAACTTAGACAAAAATGGATACAAATGAGTTTGAAACAAACATAAATTTATATAATCAAATAGATATAAACAAGTATAAACAAACTCTTAAATAATGTTTTTTTTTACATTATTTCTAATTTTTTGTCCTAAAAAATTATAAATATTTTTTATTTTAACATTATTTTCAAGTTTTGGACTTTTTGACTAATTTTTTTTTCTTTTTAAATTTTTGATAGATGAATTTGTATATATTGTGATTTATGAAAGAATGAATCTTCAGAACCTTCATTTCTATATGTAATAATTGTTATTTCATTGAAGAGTTTCAAACCAATTGAAATATCATTTCAAACATAATTCACTTCAATAATTGTATAGTACAAAAATATTTAGTTGGTTTCTTCTTAGAACTCGTCTGGCATCTTCTCCTGACTATATTATTCAACCACAAATCTTATATGCCAACCAACCAATCAACTTCAATTATAAATACTGTAAATTTTTCCTCTTAAAATCTGGTAAATACTGTAAATTAACCGAACTGCACACAACAAAAATGCAAGACCCTAACAGCTTTCTATATGATTCTATTTACAACGTAACTTTTGGTAATTGATTTGTTGCAAATGACTTGCCTTTTTTTTTTTTTCTCTTTTTCTTGTTTGGTAAGCTGTAATTACGCAGAAATTCATGCAAAGTAATCATCTCTAAATGCTATTGAACATTGGCTTAATGTTTACGACTTGCTGAAGTCCGGTGCTGGAGTGCCTTGGGCTTCACCAGTGAAGTATCTGAAGCTGCAGTGCCAGGCAAGGAGTGCCCCCATTGCCTCGTCGGACTGGCGAAATTCGGTACTGAACCGCCGGATAGAATATGATCTCTAAGGCTTTTCAGAGATTTATATGAGATTATTTCATCTTCAAAATCAAAAGCATCTGATTTTTCCTGAGTTTTATTAATCAAATCCCAATCAGGACCATCTATTCCATTAGGATTTCTATTTTGCAAGCAAATGCTTCCCCACTGAATATTCTCAGAAATAGACTTTCTTCCTTTGAAGTCTCTATCTATAGAAAACCTCTTCAAATCATCACCCTCACAGGCAAAACTCCACTTGTAGCTTTTGCTGTTATTGTCCATGTTTAACTCTATTGAGTGAAGATCACTGTCCCCTGAATCATCCCCATCCTCATCATCTGCGTGTTGATTTTCTAGAAGCAATTCATTATCATGCACTCTCTCACTAGAATCGTTTCGTATTTGGTCCAAAAAAGCCTCAAGTTGTTGAAGATTTTGATAATTTGGAGAACCATCATCAGCATTTTCTTTACTCAATACTACTACTTTTTCTTTAATATAAGACTCAAGCTCATTCTTTAGCTTCTCAACTGCTGCATTTTTTTCTTCGAAATGATACTTTGCCTCAGAAAGCTTCATCTGAACTCTTTCTTCGCGAAGAACATCAGCTAATTGGAGCATTTCCCTTTCTTTCTCAACCTCTTCTCTAACTTTAGCAGATTCTCTTTTCAATTCTTCGACCACAGCTTTATCTTCTCCAATGCCTCTTTCCAACTCATCACAGACTTGCTCTAACTTCTCCTTTGCCCTCTTTACACTCTCAAGCTCCTTCTCTGCCTGCGACAGCGATGCCTTGGTCTCTGCCAATTCTTTTCCAAGCTTCTTGTTTAACCTCTCTGTCTGTCTTCTTAACTTCTTCTCAACTTCAAGCTCGTCTGATATGCAAGCTATAGCGTTGCGAATTCTCTCTCTTTCTTTGCTTTTCCAAGCTGCTTTTTCTTCTTCGAAATGCTTGGTAAGGCACTCCATCTCATTTCGGCTAGAGCGTTGATCTTTTATCAATTGATCAACTTGGGTTCGAGCTCGGTTCAATTCTAGGCCAAGTGCTGAGACAAGGGACATTCTTGATGAATGTTCCTCCTCCTCATCAAGACCCCATATCCGATTCAGAACTTTTAAAAGCTCCTTTGATGCTTTTAAACCATTGCTAACATCCTTTAGTCGACTTTGCATCCCAATTACACATTCCCTATGAGCATTGCCTTTAGAATGAGTTTCTTTCTGCATTTTTTTTGGTTTGAATATTGGAGTAATTAAAATTAGTAAAATAATAGTAACCCATGTTTTTCCTAAGCTAAATAAAGAATCATTTCCCAAGAATTATGTATTTATTACATTTCTTTAAAGAAAAGAAAAAAAAAATTCTATGTAGTGAATGAAAGCTACAGTTGGTGGAGCCATTTTCAAAATTTTGAGACATTTCAAAAGACTTAATAACAGTAAAACTAGCAAACTAGTGCAGTAGGGACATGTCTGTTTCCTGTGCTATCCTAATCCTGCTATCATATTTTCAAACACTTTGAAAATGACCCAAAAATTAAATATTGCTTGTCATAGTATACATACCTCCATCATACTGCCATTATAGTCACTGAGCTGATGTTTCTTTGAAAAAGCTGTTGCTCTTTTCCTTCCCTTATTATGACCATTAACTCTACATCGATCCATCTTCTGCAAAATTCAAAATAAAATAAGTCTAAATTTGATTACAATATGAAACAAATAATAAAAGCATACGTGGGTTTATATATTTATGTGTGTACAAATAAACAGAACCTCTGAAATAGGAGTGTAATAAGATGGATCTGAAAAATGTGGGAACTTTGGAAGTTTTTCTCTGTTTTTGATGGGTTCTTGTGCAGAATTGTCCTTTCTGAGTAATGGAGAAGGGATATTGTTGATTTCCCACAAAGAGGCAGCAAGTTTTCTAGCAGAAATTGAAGCTTCTTGAGGTTTTTGTCCAGTTTGAGTTTGAGAGGGTTGTGTAGTGTTTTGAAGTGATGATAAAGTTGGAGACTTTATGGTTGTTTTCCAAGTTGGGACAGGAGTAGTAGATCCACCTCTTTTTCCAACAACAATAGCTCTCTTAAATCTGTACTTTTGCACTAATGAAGAAGAAGATGATGATGAATTGCCTCTTTTTCTGATCTTGCACTGCTCTCTGCTTTTTGACTCCATATTTTTCACAACTCTACTTGGTTTTGTCTTTGAAGATTATTATGATCGTTTTTCTTGGCATTATTATGAGAAGCAAACAAGAGTATTAAACTTGGCAAGATTGGAAATTGAACGGAAGGTATTGATGGCACAAAAATCAAAGATAAATACTAATTTTTGTTTTTGAAAAACAGGAAAGAGAGGTAGCAAACAATTCAAAGGAGAGATTAATAATAAAAAGAATATTGGTGACCCTCTCTATCTTGTTACTCATTTAGGTAAGTCCAAACTTGTAGCCTTGAATTCCTCAAAAAGAAAAGGAAGAGAACTAGAAGAGATTCAGTCTAAAAGAGGAAGAGATCAAAAGGAAAAAGAACCTAGAAGGAAGGAAAGAAAGTGCAAGTGTCAAAGAAAGAAACAGTTGGACAAAAGAAGATTTTATTAGTTTCAGAGATATTGAGAGGGAAAGAAAGAAAAGTGAGGGTATGGTTGCTATTTCAGATTTCTGTGTGCTGTGTTGTGTTATACTAAAAAACGAGAAGGGGACGTGGCGTACACGTGAGACTATTCCTTCAATCAGGGACGTGCATGTGTAATTTAATTTGAACCTTCCCATTTTTTTCTAGGTTCACCTTCTATGGCTAATTTACATCCAAGGTATCGCTCAACCTTTATACTCGTTCTCCTATGGTATCCAACCTTTAAAATCTTATAAGTATATACCCAATTTTTGAGCAGTGACACAAATATGTGGCATATAATCAAAATTAAATATACCATGTCAAATAAAAAATACAAATCAACTTATTGGCTAAATTTTAAAGTACCCAATTTTTCACTCTCGTTTATGTATAGCACTCAAACTTTTTATTCTTATTTAAGCGTGGTATCCAACTTTTTCAAATTTTGATAATTTAATTTTTTTCTATGTTATAGATGCAAAATGAGTTCAATTGTGAAACAATAATGCAAAATAAAGATAATAATTTTGCAAATTATATGCAAATTATATTATTTTTTTGGACAATTAAGTTCAGTCACATATTTGTGCATTATTCATTCATAACTTATTTCATTTTGCATTTATAAACATTTATAAACAAAAAAAATTAGATTAGCGAAGTTTGAAAGGTTAGAAAAATATACTTATATAAAGATAAAATGTGGGGACCATATTGAAACAAGAGTAAAAACATTAGGTAAGTGAAAATTAACCATGAAGTTGACTTGCATTTTTTATTTGACGTTACACATGGCAATCAAATTCTGACTATACTGCCAACTAGATGTCATGTATTTGTCTCGCCGGAAAATATAAATGAATATCTTAAGTGAAACTAAATCTAAAAGTTAGGTATATATTTATAAGATTTTAAAGGTTTGGTACCACATTGAAACATATAATACCTATTTTTATGAATTGGCTTCGTAAGATCATAGTGCAACCTAAATGACAAGGTAACTATACAACTGTATGTCGAGCTGCTAAGTTCAAATTATATCATTTCAATCTCACGACTGTAGCCAGAATGTCAAGCTGTGTAAGGTGCAAATCTGCTAGATAATATGTTGCAACATATCCTTATCTACATGGTTTTTACCATAACCTTGGTGGAGCATTATACATTTATGTCATTGTGATTCACATTTATCACATTGCACTGCATTTAATCATATAATATTATAACCGCATATGTCATTTTATTGGTCGTCTAATTTATCATCTGTTTATACCGTATGTCATGTCATTCCTCAATTAATCATGCATCATTTTCATCATGCAAGCTTAATAATAAGTCATATATACTTAAATTGTCATTTTGAATGTTTAAAATTCAAGTTTAAAACTCACCTGGCTAGACTTGCCCTGGACACGGCCGTGGTTATGCACGTGTCCAGTGGTTTTCTTGCGGACACGTCTGTGTTCACTTCTGTATCCCTTTTTAATTTAAGCACGACCATGTGCAAGGCCGCATTGCCGACCTTCACAGACATGCCCAGAAGACACGTTCGTGTTCCTAACCGTGTTCACATCTAGATGAACTGGGTTCTTCCAAGGGCAGACATACGACTGTGTTGTTAGTCGTGTGTGAATCTTATGTGGTGAACATGCCCAACAACATGACCATGTTACGCATAACTGCCATTCCAGTGCCGAACATGTCATTGTCCCTGCTCGTGTCCGGTGCTCTATTCACCATTTTCCAGCTTTTCTAGCCATTTTTTGGTTTCAGAATGCCAATTAATCAATTCATGCCATTTATTCATTAACCACATATCAGTAACATTCAGATATGCACCTTATTAACTCTTTTACACATCAAAGTGTAACAATTCCATTTTCAATTGCACAATTCAATAATTCATTCAAACACATTATGAATTTAAATTCACAGTATCAAATAGTTGTCCAAATACTTCTTAGCTGTACTCTAAACTTCATTTTCTTTTCTCTTAGAGCTTGATTCACTTAATTAAAATTTTAAACTTAATATACTTTTTCTCTAGCTAAAATTATAAACAAAAGATGATTAAAATAACTTACTTATAGAGGATGAATGCTTGATACTTGATGGAATTGATGATTAGAAGAAAAAAAAAATGGAGAGGAAAGAAGAAGTTGGTGCACGGCAAAAAAGGCCAAAAAAGGAGAAGGAGAAGAAGAAAAAAGAGGAAGTTGAAAATGAAAAATTACCAAATAGATGCTTAATGTTTCACTTATTCTTTACTTGATGCTTCAAGTTTATTAAACATTCTAATGCACTCTTATATTTATTTAATCTTTTCATTAAGCCATTCCTAACCTAAATGTAACTCTAATGGTTCAAACCGAGTTTGTTTGGACTTGAACTAACTTTATATGCAAAATAAAATGACTCAATTACCAGGATGTTACACGGAACATGTTGATCTCTATGATGAATATTAACACTCAGATTAACCGGCATATATCAGGATTCTTAGGACAATATTCCCTGTTATGACTAAATATGCCTTATAAAAAACAAATAATATTGAGTCCCTCATATTCCAATTTTTATATTCTCTCATCCAGCTCAAATGTAGACATTAGGGGCTTCGTGAGATCCACCTTTAAGGCAACTCTTGCAAATTTACCTCTGCTTGAATCCATGGTATTATAGTTAATCTTAACTGCCTCGCCAATTACATTCATAATGACACGTAGAATGCATTTTGTGATAATAGGGAATTTGCATATCAGGAAACCTCACCCATACAACCAGTGACTAAATAGAATCATCATTAGTGCTAAATTTTAGGGTCGAAGGCTGGAACAATCAAGTAATGTCTAAAGATTAACAAATGACCATTAAGAACAACATTCAAAACTATTTAAAGCCCTATCAAAATTCACCAAAAAGTAATTGTTAGCCGAATCAATCACTTTATATCCTCCACAAGGCTTCCACATAGCTTGAATTTTTGAGCATAACATGTTGTAACCAATATTCTAGCCTAACAATTGAACTACAACAGCATTCTTCCATGGTTGCATAAGGCATCCTTGATCTTAGTACTTAGAGCTATGCTAGGTATTTCCCCTTCATAGACACGCTAACATGTGTAAGTAATGAAGCATCTGAGTCTAAAATGGTCTTCTTTGAACCATCCTTACTCCCAATTGGGATTTCAACCTCATCATCGCCATATGTTCCATTAACTCAAAATCTTTCATGAGACCATCACGAAAAGAAACAGAGGCCTGCCCGACTTATCCTTTCAGATTATCATTTCTAACCTTCTTCGTTATCTAGTCATCTAGCACCGATGGAGAGGGATCTTTGGCAAGGGTCGCCTCATCGTTCAAAGAGTTTTTGTAAGCCATTCATTTCAACTCATAATTAACTAAAAGTTTAATGAAAATATTTTTTTAATGTATGACATTTAAAAATTTTAAAAATATATTTTAATAGCATAAATTGCAAAAAAATATTAATAATTAAATAATATTTTAAAAATAATTTAATTAACTTTTTTAATTAAAATATTTCATACAACATTATCGTATATTATATTTTTATTTTATAACAATATTCATAATCAAATATTAATTACTTTAAATATTATAAAATAAAAGTTATTTTATAGTTTAGATTTAATTTGAATTATTTAAATGATAGAAAGTTATTATATTATATATAAATGATATTTGATTTGTAAATAGTTTATAATTTATTAATTTGTATTAATGTACCAATAAACTTATGTTCTAATTATGTATATACGATGATAGAAATTAAAAAATTAATTAATTATAAAAATAACATAGTGATTAAAATAATATTAAATCCGTTTATAGCAGGAGCATATTAGGATTGTTATTAATTAATTAATTTAATAAATTACACTCAAAAAATTAGAAATATAAGGAGTATTTTTTGCAATCACAATGTTTCCCTCTAATTGGTGTATTCAAATAGGTTATGATTTATGGAAAAATATAAAATTTATAATGAAAGGAAAATGACATCTTAACCAAAAGCTTGTGGAGGTATTGCCTTGCATAAATTGTCATATTTAATGATGTTAGCTTGGATTTTCTCTCTACGAAAAGATTCTTTATGGATTCATATACTTAAACGATAAAGTTGTGCTTGACAATATTCAAGCAAAAGATGGGTATTTGAGCATTTGGAAGAGTATTATTAAAGTTCGGCTTTGCTTGCAAACGTTTTATATTGAGAAGTAGGTAATGGTGAAATGGTGCATTTTTGGGTGGATAAATGGATTGCAAACACTTCGTCTTCATGGACTCAAGCTTTATCTCCTTTAAGCGGTTATGAAGTTTCAGACCACTCTGTGAGTTTATTTCAGTGGATGGAGGTGGGAGACTTTTGCGCATTTGATTTCCAAGAAATAATAAGGAAAATAACAAATACCTGCCTGTAGATTCATGTTAGACAAAAAGATTTCCAATCAGGGGTTTCTCATTTTTAGAGCATTTTTCTATTGAATATAATGTTGTTGGACTCGGACTGGACTGTCAGTTGGACCGCGACCCAATAACTAGTCCGGTCAAGTTGTGTAAATGGTCTAAATATATATAAAAACCTAGGTCATATTAAAAAACTAGTTGAATCAGGTGAGTTTTAATAAGGGGTTCTTAAGGAAATGGAAGCGATAATTAAAATAATTAGGAAAAAGAGTATCATTGTAAAAAATTTCAAAAAAAACATTTAGTTATTAACAAGAAAAACCTTAAATAAAAAAAAATATGCATAATTATTGTATACTTTTTGTTCAATTGTTTTACTATTGTTGTACAAGTATAAAAAAAATTTAAACTTATTGTACAGTTTTTGTACAACTATTTAATAAGTATTCTTCAACTACTATATTATTTTACAATACAATTGTTGTACAACTTGTCAGTGTTTTGTCCTACGCCATTTAGTTGAACCTTCATGTTATTCATTTTTATTAATAACAAAGAGGTTTTATTATCATTACGATTCGTTTGCATGTTATACATTAATGATATATAAATCCCTGGTTTATTATTATTATAGAGATAATAATAATTTATAATTAGCATGAATATTTATTCGATAATCATCAGATGATTATGTGTATGGTGATACAAATCAATTTCATGGATACTTATTAGAGAACAGAGTATTAGATAGACCTATCTTGAGATCACTAGATGGGTTAATGTCATAAGTGAATCTCATGATAGTTATGAATTAATCCTTTGACTTGAGATTGTCATAGTTTCCAACATAATGAATGTTATGTTTTGACATAATCAAATGTTATCTGTAACTGGATAATCATAAAGGTTATAATCAAACATGATAAAATCATGTAGAGGATATTGAGCAATCAAGATAGAATTTGTCCCTCTCTTTGGGAGAGATATCTTCTGAGCCCTTCGATGAGTGAGACAGTAAAATGTATGGCCACGCTCAAATGAATTGATAGTGTGATCAATCTCATTTGTTTTGTCAATCTACTTGGAGAATCGAGTAATCATAAGTTTAAACAATATAAGTATGACACTGACCATGACTTATGTTCAAACTGGATATCATGTGAGAAATGGATTAATGCATGTACTATTATTAGGTTTAATTGGACAAATCAATCTTATATTAATTGGGTAGTCACAATGTTTTGCTAGAGGCTAATTATGATTTGTAGGCTTGAAAGATGTTGAACCTATTGCCAATTAGTATGAACATATCTAGTCACACACAAGAATGCGTTTGGGCTAGGAATATTATTATTATTATTATTATTATTATTATTATTATTATTATTATTATTATTATTATTATTATTATTATTATTATTATTATTATTATTATTATTATTAGATAATATTAATATTAATAATAATAAATGGAATCCGTATTAGATGTGAATTGTATCTTCCTTTTACTATCCAATTTCGAATTGGAAATTAGAATGCTATATAAGATAGCATTTTATTCAAAAAAAGGTTTAGAGAGACCAACACACATAAAAATGTGTGGAAAGGAAAAGAGAAAATGTGAAACCCTAATCATCTTGAAAAGACGATTTTGATCCACCAAATTGTCGTTCAGCGAGCTAGCACTCAAAACAGAAGCATTCGTGTGGATATTGATAGAAGATATTCGTGATTTACGCATCTCTTTGTTCAAGAAAAATTTTGAATCATTAAAAGGTTCGTTTTTTTATCCCTTTCATCGAATAAAACGAATCACATGGATCCTGGAAGGAAATTAGAGATCAAAAGATTTTATTTCGCTGCGTGTTTTGGTTTTAGTGATGTCCATGATTTCCTAACACAACTATCGTACAAATTTTGTACAAAATATGTAAAGAGTTTGTTTTTCTTATTTGTAACAAAATGACCGAAAATGATATTAAAATTTAGTGAGTTTATTGTTTTTTTTTTCTTTTTGCCTTGAGTTTGTTTTTCAAAATTAAAATAAAAAGTGGGTTGGTTTATTTATATTCCCTTTTTTAATAAAA
Source organism: Croton setiger (assembly GCA_948099555.1). Lineage (NCBI taxonomy): Eukaryota > Viridiplantae > Streptophyta > Magnoliopsida > Malpighiales > Euphorbiaceae > Croton > Croton setiger. The sequence goes on from CANUEY010226486.1 coordinate 17,542, forward strand.
TCCAAAGTAATTTTATTATATTATGCAATGGGCCGAATGCTATAAACCCAATTATTCCTCGGGTAATTGCACCAAATATCATATTATTTACATTAAAATAATGAAATAGCATAGATTTAAAAAAATTAAAGAAATAGCATATTTTTTAATTGGTAGACTAAAATACCCTTATAATATATTTTTGTTAGAAGCATTCCTATTAGAATTAGAATTGTTGCGTTGTTGTTGTTGTTCTTCTTCTTCGGTCTCTTTCTTCTTCTTATTCTTCTTCTTCTTTTGGATTTCTTCTTCTGGATTTCTATTCTTCTAGATTTCCATCAGCAATTCTTCTTCTTCTTCTGGATTTCTATTCTCTTTCTCTTCCTATTCTTTTGGATTTCTTCTTCTGGATTTCTATTCTTCTGGATTTCCACCAGCAATTCTTCTTTTAGGGTTTTGAATTTTTCCTATTCTTCTTCTCTGTTTTCTGTAGGAAATTCCTCTATCAATTTCGAAGTTGATTCAAAATTTAGAAGAACTAGTATATAATGATTCAAAATTGCTTGCTATTAAAATCTGTGTAAAATTCTGTTTGTTGGTATATATGACAGTATATATAAACTATATATACTGATATATATACCACAAAAATTAACACATAACCTAGTATATATGAATCATTTATACTATTATATATACTTCACACAAATCATAGCATATGACCTGATATTGTTGGTTCTTGTGTTACTGTTCTAAGTAATGATTCAAAATTGATTGTTGTCAAAATCTGTTGCAAAATTCTGTTTGTTGGTATATATAACAGTATATATAGACTATATATACTGATATATATACCACAAAAATAACACAACCTAGAATATATGAATCAAATATACTATTATATATATACTCCACACAAATCATAACATATGACCTTCACAAATTGACATACATTGTTCATACATAGTTTTTGTAATAGTATATATGATCTATATATACTGTCATATATACTTTTCATTTGTTGGTATTTATGACAGTATATATGAATAAATAATATATTACCCAATATATATGAAATTATATATACTATTATATATACTCCATAAATTATAGCAATGAACTTTACAAATTATAATACATACCCGAGTATATATAGTCTATATATACTGGTATATATACTCGAGTATATATAGTCTATATATACTTGTATATATACCTCGAGTATATATAGTCTATATATACTTGTATATATACCCCGAGTATATATATTCTATATATACTTGTATATATACCAGGGGCAGTTTTGGATTTTTTTATAAAAAATATGCTATTTTTTTAATTTTTAAAAATATGTGCTAATCTCTTAATTTCACTATAAAATTTGTGTTATTTCTCTAAAAGTCCCTTATTCCTCTACTATTTCATTAGTTATTAAGTATATAGAAACCATTGTCTTTTAACAATGTGAGATTAAGTCTTAAATAGCTTATTTTTTCAAATATCTTTTCAAAATGATTTTAATTATATTCAGGCTAACAGTTGAGTAGGAACAAAAACAAGTTGTTCTTTCTCCATTAACAAAACTATGTACATGATATATTTATGTTCAACTTGTTAGAAAAGCTAAGAAAAAAATTAAATTTTTTATCTCTTTGCTACTGAATATTACACTCTATCTACGCACAAACCTAAGGACATTATGCCCATACTTATACTATCAAACCTATACTATTTGCACCCTAATACAACTGAAATACAAATTTTTACATATGTGATTCATAAGAGTGCCCATACCTACAACTAAAATACAAGCTGTTACATTAAGATTCATAAGAGTACCAATAGCTACAACTATACAGCTACCAACAATATAATATACATGTTGTATACATGGCGTCTATACCTACATTCGTACAACTATAATGATAGAATATTAATCTTATTGACATCCTCCTTAAATTGATACTAGTCAATCTACTAGCATCAACATCAATTTTTTGACTAAGAAATTATCATTAACATGCCAAGGCTTTGGTGAAGACGTCGAAAATCTGAACATATGTAGAGACATAAGAGAGATTGATAATTCAAAATTATAGGCTTCTTGAATAGGGCGACAATCAACCTCTATGCTCTTTGTTCATTCATGGTAAACATGATTTACTACCAATTGAATGACACTTATGTTATTAGCATAAAGTGGGTTGGTTGCACCTATAGGAAATCAAGTTTTGAAAGAACCAAATATGCAATAGAAATGGTGTAATATTTAAATTCTATGGATAACTTAGAGATTGAGTCTTGTTTCTTGCATTTTCATGAGATTGGAGTATCGCCTAGAAACATACAAAAACTAGTAGTGGATTTCCTTATGTCTGGATATCTAGCATAATCAGTATTATTATATGATTGAATTTGTAACAACCTATAACCTATATACGTCATTGAACATGCCATTTTTTTATAACATACACATGACAATGTTATACATCCTCATTAACAGATATCACAAGCCATAATTATAATTTTATAAACTATACACTTATATGGAAACAATAACAACTATCATGTATATAACATACCATAAATTATTCACTCTACCCTTTAAAACAACTATTACATGAATTATTAAGAATTTACATGTCTTATAACATAAATCTATATAAAAAATCAAATGAACGATGAAATGCGAGGAGAGAGATCCTAGGTTTCAGCTGACCAACCTGAGCAGAGAAAAGGTGGAACTGACGGTGTCAGTCACCAGAAAAAACCTGAAATCATAGAATTGCAATTTAATGAGTTGCATGCTCAGCAAGTATAAACTAAATCAACATAAAACAAAATAGTAAAACCACAAATCATATTCATACACCAAAAATGTCGATGGCAAGCTTATTTCATATGATTCCGTTCACTTTGAGAGCTGTAACCAATTTAACTACTAATTCCATATAATTCCTTTACAACAGAAACATATAGCAATATACAGAAATCTTTGACATAGGATTCTGTTTATTCTATAGGCCATAGCTATTATAACTAATGATAACTTAAAATCCCATATAACAAATACAATTTGGCTAACCTGTCGCGAATTCTGTATATAAGGCCGAAAATTCATCGGTCTCAAAAAAATTAATTTCACATAACAGTCTAAACCTCATATTAACAATCAAAACATAACTATATGCAATGCAAATGTCATATGATTCCATTTAATTTCGTTATGATTCATCAAGCCAAGTACTGCGCTCGGAAATTTCACAAAGCATATGACAATAACTGGCCATTAACACTAGACCTAAATTTTTTATAGGCTATCAGAAACACTAGACTTGAATGATTCATAGGTCATTTCATATTCATATATTGACCCGTAGGTCAATCCGTAGCCATATATTGACCCGAAGGTCCATCCATAGCAATATGGTGACCTGAAGGTCTATCTGTTACTTCATATAGAGACCCATAGGTTTCTTTCGTGAAATTTGCAAATACTAGTCAAGATGATCACAACGGTCTTAATTAGGTCCTATAAGAATGCACTTGCATGACATATAAACATTTATCACAATATTTCATATAATCCAATGACTAGGCTTCGATACCGGTCTAAACAGTATATATATCAAATAATACATATCAATAAATCAATTGGTCGAATTTTAATACTGACTCAATGACCAAATCATAATATTCAATATTCATAGAATCCGAATGACCGGGTTTGAATACCGGTCCAAACATTTCAATAATCATATATTCAAAACAAATAAATCAATTGATCGGACTTCAGTACTATAACACCTCTTACTATAATCCTATGTCATAAAATAGGCCCTTTTTTTTAACATACGTCAGATGACGTTACTTCCAATTTTGTCTTTCAAACATATATATATATATATATATATATATATATATATATATACATACCTATACCAAACACATATTAAGCATGTTAATCTACAAACATCATTTCTTTTAAACCTATTAAGGATTAACTTAACCATTCACAAAACTATAAACATTTTAGCCATATAGAACATTTTACATATAACATCATATGGATATACCATTAGTTAATCCAAAATTTATAAACATAACATTTCTTAATTACATGCCAAAAACTACATAATATTATCTTTACAAAACAAAGCAAAAACTACATAATGTTATATTTACATAACAAGACAAAAACATGCTATATGCAATATATTCACTAAGGACGGTGGGAGGAGAGAGACCTAGAATTCCTGCTGGACCGACCTGTGCAAAAGTGAGTGAAGCCTCAGTACTTCACTCGGACTGCAGACCTGAAACATATGTTGCGATTTTGATGAGTCGCATACTCAGTAAATGTAAACCACATTTAACAATAAGCATATAAAAGTAATAATATCATATAAAGTCACTACATTAAATTATAAATATCAAACCTGGTTTATCATGACAACACCTCTGCCATATATCCATCGCTGTGATATAATCATCACTATTATAT
>CANUEY010226533.1:0-13426 GCA_948099555.1 Croton setiger
TTAAAACCTCTCTTGGTTAACACTTTTATCTCATTTATAATTACTTCTCATTTAAATTATTCTTTATAAATGTCATATAGCATGTAATTTTCGGATGCACTTAAATGAAAATGCATGAAATGCGTGAAATGACGTCGAAATGATGTATGCTTTAGGTCAGGGGTGTTACACAAACCTTAAGACTGGCCAATTAACCAAGCAATTCATAAAACATGCAAATCTCAGCATTTGAAAGACAAATTTTGCCAAATTACAGTTTTGGTCCCTTTTCAAAAATTACAATTCTGCCCCTAGTTCTTTTTCTAATGTTTTCTCATGTTTTCCTATGAAAATCTACCTCAAATTTGTTTCAATTGCATAAAACAAATAGAAATTATCAAATAATTCACATGTTATTGGAAAATATCCATTTAATCCCTCATATCTAAAATTTTCAAACCAATCCCTTACCATTTTCAATTCTGTTTCAACATTTTCTTATATTCCTCATCATACAAAATTAACATAAATCAACAAGAAGTCTTCATGAACATAAACATTAAGAATTAAATTAAACTTTTAAGCAATTTCTGTTCTTCAACAATACCATCACTGACTGTCTCTAGATTTTTGCAAGCTGGACAGAAACAGTTCATCCATTTGATCATAGATTAAAAGTGTAAATGGTATTCTTTATGCAAATGATCAAACAAAAATAGGAGTGGAGGCAGGCTGTTAGATGCAAGTAAATAAACAATCAATCTTTTTTAAAATAAGATGTACATTCTTTAAGGAATAGAATGCTTTGAACCTCATTTATCGAATTAGATTTGGCATGTTTTCAACAAGTTACAAAATAAACATTAAGATGTTATGGTGAACATGAGATCCAGTATCCACAACAGATTTGAACAATCTAGGGAATTTGATGGAAACAACAATGATTTGAAAATGCTAATCATGATGAAGGAATGACATGCAATAATAATATGACAGCCAATTCAAATGAATTAAACCAGTCTGTTTGAATCTTAAATGCATTAAATCAAACTTAATCAAACCAACATTTTAATAAATCCCAGAAAGATAAACAAACTTTACTCACTCCAAATAATAAATAGATTGACTGAATAACCCAGAAACAATATTCTGAGAATGACATTTAACAACATCCCAATTTCATTAAGCAGGATCCAAACAACAATGTCTAACACTTGTATTTTATTGATTCCTGAAATGGGATGATCATAACAGAAAGGAATATGTGTCAAGGTGAAAAAATAGTCATGGCAATATGGATGATACTATGCAAATTTTATCCTGATACAGAAAGGTTTTGCTTTGTTATGCTTGGCTTCATTTCAACATTTCAAGAAACTAGATCTAAAATGAGATGCATGATGTTTCATACTAAGAAATGAGATTTGAGATGCAATGATGAACAGACTTGGATGGCATTATATTCATAACATCAACATCTTCAAATGATCTTTATGACATTTTGAACATGTTATTCAAGAAAGATAACAACAATAATCACTTGAAAATCCAATCAAGATGGAATCATTTTATGGATACTGAATATTTAGTCGAATGGGACAAACCCTTTTGTTGCTAGAACTGACTTTGAACAAAATAGCAATCAACTGCCAAATCCAGAAAAGTGAACAGCCAAACCAATGCTTCAAACAAATTGGCTTATTCTAAACATCCTCTAGATTATATTAAATTATCCAGAATCAAACACCTAGCATTACCAAACAGAAGTCAATCATCAACATTTATATAAAACAGAAAAACAACATTCCATTAACAAACAGTTTGTATTCAAATAGAAATCAGATTTCTAAAAACTAAATCAAGAGAAAACAGGCCATTCAACATCCCAACCATTCAAGCTATTCATTATCCTATCATATTAAATAATAAAGAAATTGGAATCAAAGAACTAAGAAAGAGTTTAAAAATTCCAGGTATTCAAAACAAAGAATGATAGTAAATAAACCAAACTAATTAGTCTGGTTCCTAGACTAGGCCATTTATTTTGAATTAAAACTAAGAATGAAAAACAAGGGATTAAAGCTGAATGTCCTCAGATTAATTCTTAGCTACAAAGCTCCAGTTCCTTATACAACTTCAGGCTTAGTCTCCAAAAAATAGATTTTCAACAGAAAGATAAATTGCAATTTCTTCGATTCTTAGTTTCCAATTGATTTTGGAATAAAATTTCGAAGTTGCTATTACAGAAAATAAAACAAAATGATTTTTGAAGAAGAAAAATTATACTTCGGGATTTCCAGCAGAAGAAATTTTCTCTGGACTTCTCTTCTTTTTTCCCCCCTTCTGGAATAGCTTTAGCCTTCTTATAGGTACAGCTCCCGCTCTTGGTTCGTCCAGCTGTCCTCATCTTCATTTTCGGAGTGCCCTTTCTTCACTGTACTTCCTCTCCATTCTGTTACGCTCCTCTCCACTTCTCTTCTTTCCTTTTTCCTTTTCTGTTATGGTTTGTTACACGCCAAACTTCCACTTCATTGCTCCATCTTTCTGTTCCAATCTTTCTTCTCTTTCGTTCTCTCTCTTGGCTTTACTGTTCACTCCAACCTTTCGTTTTCAATTTCAATTAAGGACTCGATTTCTTCTGCTCTCTCGAGTGTATTTCTCAATTTTATTCTTAAATCCTTAATTTGCTTTCTTCTTTCTGCTTTCTGTTCAGTATTCAAAATGAAGGTTTTCTACTGCGTTTCGTTTAATACTACCGCGTTTTGGTATGAAACGGCGACGTTTCATGCCAAAATGTGGCAGTTTTATTTTTGTCTCTTCCTGGCAGTTTTATTTTTGTCTCTTCCTCAGTCAAACGACGCCATTTTGTCCCTAAATGACGCCTTTTCACTCTTAAACACACCGTTTTGGCTCTTCACTTTCAACCCTTCTAATTTCCTCTCTTCCAGTTTTCAGAATTCCTATTTTCGTCCCATCATCTTTTTTTCTTTTTCAATTTCATCCTTCCTTAATTCTTCCCTTTTCTTTTATTTTTCTTCAATTTTATCCTTTTTTTTTATTTTCTCCAAATTTCTTCTTCTTCTTCACTAATTTTATTTATTTATTAATTTTTCAAGACTTACAAATTAAAATCAAAATTAAAAATTACTTTTTAAATCATATTTTCATTTTTTAAATTAGAAATAAAAAAATAAAATTAAAACTAAAATGCAACAAAATGACAATTAAATTGAAATTAAAATTTCTTTTCTTTTCTTTTTCAAATTTCTTTAAGATCAAGGACAAAAATAAAAATAAAAATAAGATAAAAGATTAAATTATATTTTTGAAAGAAGAAAAATTTCTAAATCAAAATATTTTGGGAGTAAGAATGAACTTAAAAATATTCAAAGAGTAGAAAAAAGCTGAGCTGTTTGGAACTCTGGAAATCTCATCGAGCTTGAGGCATTTCTATCATCATTGGTACGTTTCGGGGTAAAAATTAAGCGTCAACAGTTTGCCCCCACTTTGATATAATTTGTGTTTCATGCAAATTTCATCAAAGTAACAATTGACGCTAAGGAAGAGATACTTACCTGGGGGTATGGTTGAACTTGAATTTAATGCCACCCCTTCTAGTTGATACTTTATAATGTTCAACAGTGCTTATCTTCCGATAAGGCTCTAGAGGTCCCAACCATTTTTGAAAACGGCCCCTCCAGGATCAACAGATTTAGATTTAAGTGTTTATCTTACGATAAGGCTCTAGAGGTCCCAACCATTTCATTTCTAAAAACGGCCCCTCCACGATCAACAAATTTATATTTGTGAATACTCGAATTTTGAGGCCCGGGAAACCGAGTTCCTCATATTGCAAACAGTTGAGCCGGACCGGGTGACACCGGAAAACAGTGCCGGAAGTATGCCTTCATGGTACTAGAAACGTCCGGGATTTTATGAGGGTGTGAACCCTTACCGGAGTCGGTTGCCCTTCTGAGCCGCCGGGCTGATCCGCGAGGGAAGTCGGTTGGGCGGGGATGTCACTCGAGGTGAAAAATGTATATGTAGAGTCGCACTTAATTTATTTTATTGAAGGGGACAAATTAAGAAAGAACCCCTTAGTGACTCCGTTTTGCGATTAACCTATTTCCAGGTTAATCGCCCCAATGAATGAAATGCACTAGTCTTCAAACCCGAGGTGGATTAGGAGGTTATGTCATGCATTCATATCAAATAATTCTTTCTCCTAAATGAATGTTATGCATGAATGATGATTTGGACGAAATGATTGGGAGTGGGGAGACCTGCTATTTGAGGTTATATCTCGAATATGCCTACATACTCTCTTTTGAATGAGAGATCAAGGTCAATGTAATTCGAACTTGCCTGTTTAAAGGCGATGGAGGGGGTGTATGCAGGTATGCATGCTTATGAGTGTGTGAAGTTGAATTTAGGCCTAGGGGCCAAAAAGGGTGTTTATCGACATCCGTGGTCGAAATGTAGGCCTAGTGGCCGAAAAGGAGTTTATCAATGTTCGCAGTCGAAATGTAGGCCTAGTGGCCGAATAGGAGTTTATCGACGTCCATGGTCGAAAATGGAGTTTATCGACATCCGTGGTCGAAAGCGTGATTTTGTTGGTCTGGTGACTGAAAAAGGAGTTTTATGACTTTCGTGGTAAAAATGTACTTTTGTTTGATTTTCGCTGGGGGAGATTGATTTTTAGGCCTTTTGGCCGAAAAGTGTGTTTCCACTGGGGAAAAAGAGGTTTGTTAGGCCTTGAGGCCAAAAAGTAATTTTTAATATGGCGTAGTGGCAAAAAATGTGTTTATTTAGGCGTTGTAGCCAAAAAGCGATTTTAGCGGCGTTATGGCCGAAAGGTTTGATCTTGGTGGCGTAACGGCCAAAATAAGGGGTTATAACGGCATATTTTGCCAAAAAAGTGTATGCATGATATAAATGTCATGTATGCATGGCTAATGATGAGATAAAAAGAGTTAAATCAAAGAGACAAGGTTTGGAAATATACCTGTGGCAGCCGGCGTCTGCTCCTTAGCTTCAGCTTGATTTGGACTTATTTTTATGTGTATGATTATGTATGCAATGCAAGTTATCAAAGAGATGCAATGCAGAAAAGCAGTAAAGAATTGCCTTTGAGATGAAGAATCACCGTAGGCAAGAAGGGAGAAGAGAGCGGCTGTCAACACAGCTCAAGGTGTGAGGAAAGTGATAGGTTTGAGGGGTATTTATAGGTGAAACTTGGCCAAAAAGTCAACAGAGGGCGGCCCGGGCTGCTGTCGAGGGCGGTCGGGGTGGCCTTGGAGGGCAGCCAGAGGCGCCCTTAAAGGGCGGCCTGGGCTGCCTCTAGAGGGCGGTCTGGGCTGCCTTGGAGGGCAGCCAGGAGTGCCTTCCTTGGGCGGCCAGGGCTGCATTCCCTCCGCAACTCGCACGTTTTTTGTTGCAGAGCCTTTTCGGGGCTCCGATGGATATTTCTGTGACCCTCGAAGAATCCCGGACATTTCAAGTACCATGAAGGCATACTTCCGGCACTGTTTTCTAGCGACGTCCGATCCGGCTCGACTGTTTGCAGTCTGAAAAACTCAACTTTTCGGGCCTCAAAATTCGAGTATTCACAGTCGCCCCCCACTAGGCGACATAAAAGTGATTTATGGAGCTCAGTGGTGTTTTGAATCCCGAATTTTGAGGTTAGTGTTTGGATGTGCGAGGAGGACCCCCGTACCCGAATTTTGCCATGCGTAATTAGATTAAGAGTCTTTTGAAAGGTGAATGGATCAATAAGAGGTTATATTGTTTGGTTGTTTTGGTCACTCTACGAAGAGTAGTGGTGGATCGAGATTTTCTTGAAGGTCTATATGAAATTTAAGAACTTAAGGCTCATTTTTTTCTTTAAGTTATGATGGAGGATATGTGTCTTTTGGTTAGGTACATCACTAATATTTATGCCCAAAAAATGTTGGTGGATGAACAGAAAATGATTCTGTCATCTCTGATAGATGAGACTCAAGATGTTGGTCTTTGTTTTCTGCATCTTAGCAAAATTCTTGTTTAATAATGATCAAGGTCTTGGAGATTTACAATTTTTCCCCCTGATTAGGCAAATAGAGGAGATAGGCTGCATTGATGGCATTGTGTTGATAGAAATCCCGCAAAGTTTAGACAAAGCGGACTTGAGTTTTAATGACAGAACTGTTTCTTCAATTGGTTTTTTCGAATAGAATGGATCTATTTGTAGGTTTGCTTTCTTCAAGTGTTCAAACTTTCCTGAATACTGGCTCAGTTTGTCTCTCAGGCATGGCCAATTGATAAGCTAAGAAGGAATGTCCTGCTGAGCGAACTGGAAGGATGGAATCAAGGTTTGATGGACACTGGCGAGGTGACTGAGAGAGAGATTAAGCCGACTCCTTAAGGTGACGGAGTTGAAAGGAGACCTTGGATCTAAAGAAGACGAGAAGGATATTGCCCCTAGCATGGATTAGGAAGCTTAGACTTTTGACTGACTCAATTTTGACTCGATTTAGGAGATGGACTTTTTGGATTTTTGACTTTTTGGGTTTGACCCAGATTTGGATTTTTGGCTTTTTGATCTTTTGACTTGATCCAAATTTTAGGTTTTTGATTTTTAACTTGAAAATATTGAACTTGTGAAATAATTTTTACTCCCCAAGTATAATTCCGTGTTTTTTTCTTTTTTTTTCTTGCTCTTACTTTTGCCTAAGTCGCCCTTTTGGGTTTTCTAAGCCGCCCTGTCGGGTTTTCAACTTAACGGGCTTTTGTTTTTCTTCTTCTTTGCTCTAATTTTTGCCTAAGCCGCCCTTTCGGGTTTTCGACTTAGTAAGCGTTTCTCTCTTTTTTTTATTTAATTGGCAAAGAGAATGAAGTGAAAATTGGAATTTTTATTGATTTTGAACCGAAACCGAAAGGGTCGCCTACGTATCTCCGTAACATAATATTTTCTTTTCTTTTCTTTACAAAAGGAGAATCAGGTTCACGTAGTTCTGTTACAATGCATGCGATTTATACATAATATCTTTTCAATTGATCTAAATTTCATGGGTTTATGAACTCCAAACCATCTAGATCTGCTAGGATGACTGCTCTGCCGGAGAGAATTTTCTTTAGAAGATAAGGTCTTGCCCAATAAGGGCGGAACTTTCCACGGGGATCTATGATTGGTGCTCTGATTTCTTTAAGGACCAAAGAGCCTTCTTCCAACTTTTGGTCTTTGACTTTCTTGTTGAAATGTCTAGCCATTCGCCTTTAGTACCCCTGAATCTGATGCAAAGCCTGTAGTCTTCTTTCATCTAGACCCAGGAGTTGGTGATGATAATTGCCAATCCAATCGGCCTCACTGATCTGGCTTTCTTAGATGATTCTGGCTGAGTGAACTTCGAGTTCAATGGGGAGTACCGCTTCCATTCCATATACCAACGAATACGGTGTTGCCCCAATTGGTGTTCGGATGGCAGTTCTGTAACCCCATAAGGCATAAGGTAACTATTCATGTCAGCTTTTGTGGTTTTGAACCATTTTCTGAAGGATGACTTTGATGGACTTATTTGCAGCTTCTACAGCCCCGTTTTTCTGAGGTCTGTAAGGAGAAGACTTGTGATGCTGGATTTTCCTATCCTTTAACAAGCTTGCAAATTCCTTCTGGAAGTGGCTTCCATTGTCAGTGATGATTTTGAAAGGTGTTCCATTCCAACATAAGATGTTAGTACGGACGAAGTGTGCTGCCTTCTTGGCGTTCAAGAATGAGTAAGAGGCTGCTTCGACCCATTTTGTGAAGTAATCCACGGCTACTAAAATGAACTGGTGGCCATTCAAGGCCCTTGGGTGAATTTTTCCAATCACATCAATTCCCCAAGTAGTAAAGGGCCATGGTGAAGAGATAGGATTCAAAGTAACTGGTGGTTGCCTTTGTAGCTTGGCAAATACCTAACATTCATGACACCGTTGTGCGTGTTTTACACAATCTGCGTTCATGGTCAACCAGTAGTAACCCAAATTCGTGATTTTCTAAGCTAAGGCCATCCCATGCATGTGTGGACCGGATTCCCCACCATGTACGGATTCCATGATTGACTCGGCTTCTGCTTTATCTACACATCTCAAGTGGATGCCATTCCAGGCTCTTTTGTAAAGTACATCTCCAATGAGGATGTAACTGGTTACTAACTGTCTTATAGTTTTTTGATCGGTTTTGGATGAACCTTCCTGGTATTTCTCATTTTTGAGGTAATTCAAAATATCCCAATACCATGGCTTATCATCTACCATGTGCATTATGGATGCTGGCTGTTTTTGAAGTTGAACTTTTAAGTGGTCGGATGACTTTTCCTTCCCTAACTTCCATCATTGAATCTAAAGTGGCTAAGGCATCAGCAAATTGATTCTTGGCCCTTGGTAAGTAGTTGAAGGTCAAATCATCAAACTACTGAGCTATTCATCTAGGCGTCGTAGGTAGGGGACCAGACGCTCCTCTTTTATTTTCCACTTTCTTAGGGCTTGGGAGACTATTAGATTGGAGTCACCGAAGACCTTTAAACTTCTTATTCCTTGGTCCAGGCTGCTTCTAACCCTTTTATGCAGGCTTCATATTCCGCCTCATTGTTGGTACACCCACAGCCTAGTTTGACTGCAATTGGGATGTATTCGCCACAAGGAGTTTTGAATACTACTTCGATCCCATTACCATGATGGTTAGAGGCTCCATCAAAGTACATTTCCCAAGGGGTATTGTTCATATTCAAGAGATATTCATCAGGGAATTCTATCTCTTGAATTTGATCTGAAACGGGCAACTCAGCCAGCTGATCTGCTATGGCTCCACCTTTGACTGCTTTTCTTTGAACAAATTTTAGATCGAAGGCTGCAAGCACTGATACCCACTTAGCCATTTTACTGTCCAAAACCGACATTTCCATAAGGAATTTCAAAGGATTCCCATGGCTTCATCAATTACTGACAAGTAAAACTCCCATGGCTTCATCAGTTACTAACAAGTAAAGTAGTAATGGCTTTCCTAACCTAGGAGGCTGCAGGACTGGTGGGGTTAGCTAGTACTGTTTGACTTTCTCAAAAACTCTCTGACAGTCTTCGTTCCACTCTCGGGAAACTCCTTTTCTTAAAAGCTTGAAAATTGGACCGCAGTTATCGGCCAATTGTGAGATGAATCGGCTGATGTATTGCAATCTCCCTAGAAAACCCTGCATTTCTTTCTCGGTTCTCGGAGGTGGGATTTCTAAGATTGCTTTTGACTTAGAAGGGTCAATCTCAATCCCTTTTCTGCTGATTAGGTGACCAAGGAATACCCGGAAGTTGCACCAAAGAGACATTTGGCTGGGTTGAGCTTTAAGTTGTACTTTTGAAGTCTAAGGAAGAACTTCTCAAGCTCATGAACATGGTTTTTAGCTGATTTTGACTTGATAACCATGTCATCCACGTACACCTCCACTTCTTTATGGATCATGTCGTGGAAGATAGTGGTAGCCATTTTCTGGTAGGTTGCCCCGACATTCTTCAACCCAAAAGGCATAACCCTATAACAGTAGGTGCCGCATTTTGTGATAAAGGCTGTTTTCTCTTTATCTAGAGGATACAACATTATTTGGTTGTACCCTACAGCAAGATCAGTTAAGGAGACTGTCTCATGTTCGGCCATCCGGTTAACTAGTAGGTTGATATGTGGTAAAGGAAAGTCATCCTTGGGACAGGCTTTGTTCAAATCCCGGTAATCCACACACATCCTTACTTTACCATCCTTCTTTGGAACTGGCACTATATTAGCTAACCAAGTAGTTTGGGCGATAGGCTCTATGAACTTATTATCTAACTGCTTGGTTACTTCTTCCTTAATCTTCAAAGACCATTCTGGCTTCATTCTTTTCAACTTCTGTTTAACCGGCTTTGCCTCCGGAAAAGTTGGAATCTTGTGTACTGCAATGGCTGGATCTAATCCCGTGACGTCGCTCGGCTTCCACATAAAGCAGTCGGCGAACTTCTTGAGGCACCTGACAATTTGATATTTATATGTACAATCACATGCGATGTATATATGTTCATTTTCTTTGCCAATTATTATTTGTTCTTTTGTTTCTTTTATTTCTATTTTTTCTTTATTTTTGCCAGAATGTACTTGGGAAGATTGACAAACGAGATGATTAAAAGTTGCGATATTATTATTAAAAGAGAGGGAATTATCCTCAAAAGTTACATAAGACTCGGGATTTGACCCAGGGGAGTTTGGATCAGACTCAGGGAAACTTGACTCGAGGATAGACTCAGGACTTGGGTTGACACTGGGTTGGATGACGAACTGTTCCTTCTCAGTATACCAATTGGCCAAAGGTTCTTGAGCCGACTTGATTAGGTACACTGGATTCGGGAGTTCTTCAGAGTTTGAAATTACTGCAACTTCATCAAAGAGACTAGGTTACATAAAGTCTTCCATGTGTTGAATGAAGGATCTTCAGGTTCTTTGTTGAGTACATCAACAAAGATTTCTATTCTCGGTAGCATCTTTTGGGATTGAGGGCAGTAGAACGGCTCTTGGAAACCACAATAAGGAATTGTTGTTCCTAGTTTGACAAAATAGCCATTGAGAGTTCTAAAATAGGGACGTATTGTGATATCCCTTTTCCTTGACCTAGGGGTTCTTTGAGGTTTGAAATCCATCTCCATTAGGTCTTCTTTTGTTGGTTCATATCCCAAGCCGAAGGTTCCATTGGCAACTGGACTTTCTCAGGCAGGCACCGAAGGGTAGGCTTTCCCAGACTTAGCCATATTCATCCCAGGTAGGTTGGACATCTTCAGCATCAACTTTACTAGGCAATTGATTTGTAGTGCCCTAAAATCAAAGAGAACATAAGTATTTGATACCCCGCCTTCTATAAATTGGATAGTGTCATACTAGAATCCGGAAAGGGTTATACTTGATTTTTCAGGATTAACCTCAAGGAGAGATTGATCCTTGGTGCTTCTAAGCTGACTATAATTATCCCCTTGAATGGTTATGATCTTTTCCATGTAAGGGAACTTGACTTTCTGGTGTAAGGAGGAGGGTCTAGCCCTGGCTTGGTGTATCCAAGGCCTTCCAAGAAGGAGATTGAAGCTGGTAGGGACATCAATAACTTGAAAAGGGATTTCCATTTTAGATGGCTCAATAGTGACTGATAATGTAGCAACCCCTAAAACTTCTCTGCGGGTGTTGTCATATGCCTTTACTATTTGGTCAGAAGGTGTGAAGTCGGAAACCTCCAGATCCAAACAGCTGGCTACTCTCAAGGGGCATACATTCAGAGCTGAGCCATTATCAATGAGCACCATGGGTACAGTTTTATCCCTGGTTTGGACTGTGATGTAAAGGGCTTCATTATGGTTACACTTATTTTCTGGGAGATCTTCATCTGAAAACCCAATGTTTTGTGTTTTAGAAGCTTGGGTTAAAGTAACCACCAATGTTTTCGGACTTACTCCAACCGATGTTTGGAGTCGGCTTAGCGCCTTGCAAAGAGCTTGGCGATGAGGAAAAGACAGGGCTAAAAGTTCCCATATGGATATTATTGCTTGGGTTTTCTTTAGCTGGGTCAGGACTGGGTCCTCTTTTTGTTCAGGGATTCCTCCCCTCGATTGGTTTGACACCTTGTCTAGAATAATGGGCTCTTATTGCCTTCCGCTTCGGGTTATGGCATCCACTTCTTCGGAAAGGTCATTTAGATCCAGGACACAAATGTGGTTCATTTCCAGGAAAAGCTTGAAAGAATCAAACAATTCCTCTTGGGAGGCTATAGCATTTACCCCATGGTTGGGTAAAGGGTTGGAGTTGATATTTGGTTTTGTTTTGGGTATAATCGACCCGTTGTCAACCAAGTCTTGAATTCGCCTTTTAAGGGTCCAACAAGCTTCGGTTTTGTGCCTATTTCCTTGGTGGAATTCACAATACTCATTGGTTTTGTAGTTGAAAGGTAATGGGTTGGGTGGTGGCCTTGCCTCTAATGGTTTGAGGTATCCGGCCTTTACTGCTTCTCGGAAAACTAAAGTGATTGGCATTCCGAGATCGGTATAATTTCTTCTGGGTTGGTTATTGCTTAGGTTTTAAGGGTTGGTTGGAGTGATACTAGCCACTTCATTTATTGGGCCATCGCCCAGTCGGATTTAGTTTCTTATATCTGGTTGAGTCATCTTTGAGTTGACCCAACTGAATAAGGTCTTCTACTTTAGTAGCTATGGCTATGAGTGATTGAAAGGTAGGTAAGTATTGGGTTTGAAGTTGGGACTGGTAAATGGGAAGAAGATTTTTGTTGATAATGTCAACCTGTTCTTGTTCAGAAGGTCGGTTGCCCTCCATCTTGTAAGGAACGAAGAGAAGGGTTCATTGTTCTTTTGCTTGGTGGTTTCAAGTTCCCTTCGGGTTACATCCACCTCAATGTTATAGCTGTACTGGGTATTAAAGGAATTGCAAATGTCCTCCCAAGTTTTGATCTTGGATCGGTCCAGGGTTACAAACTATCTTAGGGCAGCACCAGTGAGGGATTGTGGGAAGAGTTGAGCTAAGAGCTCGGTACTTAAGCCAAAGGGGTTCAAGACTCCCACATACATTTTCAGGTGGGTTTTAGGGCAGGAAGTCTCATCAAATATGTCCATATTGGGCATCTTAAATTTGGTGGGCAGTCGGGCATCAGGGAACAAAGACAAGGAGTCCATGTCCACAAGTTCCTTGTGGGTTTTCAAAGCAGTGATTGATCTTTCTAGAGCCTCAAGTTTTTCTTTCATCTTTTGAGACTCTGATGCAGGGGTTTTAGAGGGTTAGTCCTCCAAATTGATGACAGGGGTAGTAGTTGCGTGTTCTTTTTTAGAAGTTGAGGCTCCTTTTGCCCCAATTCCCAATTCAGACAGTAAGGCTGCTTTCTAGCTTGCCAGGGCTTCAATAATAGCTTCCATTCTAACTTCCATTTGGGCATTAATCTCATCTGCTTGTTCCTTTAACAGGGCTCTGATGTCATCCAAAGAAGCCATTAGCGAAGGTGTACGACTTGTTAGTGTCTCGGGAATAGGTGTTGGCACTTGTGGGATAAGTACCTGTGTGGATAAAGGACAAAAGGATTAGGTCTCTCTTTGTGTAGGGTATGGTAAAGGTATAAGGAAAAAGGTAGGGTAGACTCTTTGTCCAAGTATGACATTCGTCTTAGATGATTCATTCCCATTCCCTTCCTTATTCTTTCCTTTCCTTTCTTTTCTTATTTTTTTCACTCTTGGTTTTACCACTCATTTTTCATTTCCCCCCTATTTATAGGTGGTACGTATGTGTGGTATGAATGCATACATCTATCACACCATAATTCATTTTAATGTCATGGGATGAATGCAAAGGTCTCATCAAGGGTATCCTAAAGGGAAGGTTCTAATTTGGATGAGAAAACTGAGTGGCTAATAGGGACCCTTGTGCGCCTAA
>CANUEY010226808.1:0-13580 GCA_948099555.1 Croton setiger
GTCGAAATTTAATTTCGGCTAACGTACCCAACC
This sequence comes from Croton setiger, assembly GCA_948099555.1. Taxonomy (NCBI): domain Eukaryota; kingdom Viridiplantae; phylum Streptophyta; class Magnoliopsida; order Malpighiales; family Euphorbiaceae; genus Croton; species Croton setiger. Next base: position 34 of record CANUEY010226808.1, read on the forward strand.
CTCTTACCCAATTTCTGGTTTAATCAGTGCTTTATCCAAAATAAAAACGGAGTCATTTTAAAATAAAAACCTTTTTAATTTTTCCCGAATTTTCGGGTGGCGACTCTTTTAAAATAAATTAAAATTTTTTTTAAGACCGACTAGTTTCGGCATCGCAAACCTAAAAATGGTTTTGTCATCCTATTTTGGTAAAAAAGAATCCAAAACAAACGTCATCATAACCATTGTGGTTATATAATGGTGATGATTATATCACAGAGATGGATATGTGGCAGAGGTGCTGTCATGATAAAACAGGTTTGATATTTATAATTTAATGTTGTGGCTTTACATGTTATTATTGCTTTTATGTGCTTATTGTTAAATGTGGTTTAAATTTACTGAGTATGCGACTCATCAAAATCGCAACATATGGTTCAGGTCTGCAGTCCGAGTGAAGTACTGAGGCTTCACTCACTTTTGCACAAGTCGGTCCAGCAGGAATTCTAGGCCTCTCTCATCCCACTGTCCTTATTGAAAATATTGCATATAGCATGTTTTTGTCCTGTTATGCAAATATAACATTATGTAGTTTTTGCTTTGTTTTGTAAACATAATATTATGTAGTTTTTCGGCATGTAATTAAGAAACGTTATGCTTACAACTTTCGGATTAACTAATGGTATATCAATATGATATTATATGTAAAATGTTCTATATGCCTAAAATGTTTATAGTTTTGTGAATGGTTAAGTTAATCCTTAATAGGATCAACAGAAATGATGTCTGTATAATAACATGCTATATATGTGATTGATATATGTATGTATGTATATACATATATATATATATATATATATATACATGTTTGATAGACAAAATTAGAAGTAACGTCATCTGACGTATGATAAAAAAAAATGGCCTGTTTTATGACATAGGAATATAGAATGAGGTGTTACACAAAATATGCCGAAAATTACTTCTAAAACTAATTATGCGAACTTGTTGTAAATAAAAAGAATAAACAAACCCAGAATAGTTAAAACAACTAGAGAAAAAACTTTGTAGTTTTATAAGAAAGTCTGTATTGCTTCAGTACTAGATGTTGAAAATGGCATACACCTTTCATTTCCCTTAGATATATACTGGAGCAGTGCACTTCCACTCGTAGATGGCGTAGTTGGTCTGAATTACAGTCATTATGTACGCAATAATATGCATCGATACTCAATTGTCTTTCAATCAACTTGTTGATCGGGTATGCAAAGTTTGTCGAGTGGATAGAAACGTGGTGCGACTGCATTTTACTATAGTGTGAACAGATTACAATGGCTCCAGGTGGTATATCATTATGCAGGACGACGAGACTATTCAGTTCTTATACATGTACACACTCAACTGACCGGAATTATATGTAACAGCGAAACAAATTGCCGATGTTCAGGTTGCTACTATTTCTGAACAGTTTGTAGCAGGCGAAACAAGCGGTGCTCCATATGAGAGTATCGACCCGAAATATATGGAATAGGCGAATGAGGATGTTAATGTAGCGATTTACAGTCCGGCTGAATGAGACAATAAGGAGATTGGAGAAAAGGAGGAGGAGGAGAAGATGTCTGCGTAGAGTGGTTCTAGCAGTGACGAAGAGTACGTGCCATCATACGACTGTACTGACAGCGAGACCGATGTACCTTCAACATCAGGTCATTTTGTTTACGATGATATAGGCGAGGAAGACTCGAAAGAGGAGAATGCAGAGAGGCTTCAAATGTGGGATGGAAATATGAAGAGTATTGACGTTGTAATATATTTCAAGAGCAAGAAGGAAGTGCAGGATGTCATGGCTGTGTGGTCCGAAAAAAGAGGCATGACGTACTGGACAGTTGAGAGCAGAAAGAAAATGTGGGCAGTGGAATGTGTAACTCGCAGGCCTAAGTACTCTCAGAAACAATTGCACGAGGCAACTTGCGCATAGAGTATAAGAGCGTCTGAGCAGTCATGTTTAGGGGTGTGGAGGATGATTAAATGGGTGGAGGAGCACAACTGTTCGGTCGCGAAGATAGAAATGTGACCTCTAAATATATTACCGCTTTTATTACGCCCCATATTATGAAGGAACAAGGGTACAAAGTGAAATACATTCAAACAGAAGTCCACAACTGGTTCCATGTAAATTAATGTTTATGAATGTAATGAATTTGTGTTAATAAATTTATTGTAATTTATTGAATTTACTGGTTTCAGGTAAAGGTTAGTTACAAAAAAGCGTGGCACGATAGGAGAAAAGCAATTGAGGTAGTCTTTGGAACATGGGAAACCAATTTCGAAAAACTGCCCAGATATATGACGACGGTGCAGGCGGCGAACCCAAGCATAGCAGTACAGTTCAAGTTCTGAAAAGGCACCGAAAATTGTCATAGACGAATCTTTAAATATATGTTCTGGGCATTCAGGCCTTTCGTGTAGGGATTTCAAGCGTGTCATCTGGTTTTGTACATCGATGCAAACTACCTTCGCGGGTCTTTCAAAGCAAAATTGATCACAGCACTGGTTAAAACCTCAAACAACAATGTTCTACCAGTAGCATTTGCGGTCGTAGACGATGAGACAAAGCACAGTTGAAAATGGATTCTGAAATTGAATGTTCTTGGTGACCGTTGCACCTGCATTATCTCTTATCGCCATCAGGGTTTTATTTTACCTATCAAAAAGATATTTAAGAAATACCCGGAATGAGAGTCCACAGGTTTTGCCTTGAACACGTAAAGGTCAATATGTCAATGCGATTCAAAGGGGAGGGTTTGAAGAAACTATGTGATGCAGAATGGGGAATCTCAACCACCGACATCGCTGAGAGCTACAACAACTTTCTGAAATGGTCTCATCACTTCCAAATTAGAGCTTTGATTGAATCGACATTGGAGAAGACGGTCAGCATATTTCAGCGGGACTTGCCTTGGGATAGAAAAATGCCAGACAGCCTTTGCACCACATCTAATGAAACAACTTACCAAGTACAAGTGGCATGTAAGGGCCCACACGGTAACCTGTTGGAACATCAGGTCATTTATATACAAAGTAGTAACAGGAAGTGGCAACACACCGGTGGTGAAATACTATTATCAGACTTGTACATGCAGGAAGTGGCAAACCTATAGAATTCCATGCTCACATACAGTTGTTGTGACCCTATTTAGACAAGAGGATTTCTTGGCCCTTATTGATACATTCTACATCGTGGAAGGATGAGCTGTTGACGCTCGATTTTTGACCTCAAAATCTAAAAAGAGAAATGTTAAAAAAAAAGAAGAAAATGTATTTATTTTATTTTTAGTTTTCCTCTATTTTGTAAAAATTGAAAAAAGAAAAGAAGAGAAAAAATATTGAAAGAGTAAAAAGAAAAAAAGAATTAAAAGAGAGAAAAATTAAAAGAAGAAGAAAAGGAGAAAAAGGTGAAATTTGAAAGAAAAATAAAAGAAGAGGGAGAAATTGTGAAAGGAAAGGGTGAGATTGAGGGAAGGAGGAAAGAAAAGGGGTAGAAAAAGGAATTAAAGAGAAGAAAAGGTAGGAAAAGGAAAGAATTGAATCGAACCAAAATTGGTTTGATTCAGAATTTATTTTCTCTGGTTTCAGCCGCCTAAAACGACGTCGTTCATTAAGTAATGAAACAGTGCTGTTTCTTTGAAGTTAAAACGCAGCATACTTGGAACAACGACGTCGTTTTGTGCTGAGAAAAAAAAATAAAATAAAAAGAAAGCAGAAAGAAAACTGAGGAACAGTCGAAGACAAGAAAACGGAAGTGAAGAAACTGAAGAATAGTAACAGAAGACAGAACTGCAGAACTGGAAATCAAAGAAAGAAGATGAAGAAGGAAGGCTTATGGAAGACGAGTACAACAGAGACAAAATAGAAACAAAAGCGGAGGGAAAAAAAAAGGAGAATTGGTAAGCAATTCTGGAAAATTTTCTTAACTTAGAATTTTAGAGTTTTCATTCTGAGAATTTTGGAGGTTTTTTTTTTTTGTTCAGTCTTCGATTCTCTCATTATTTTTATTTTTGTTGATTCCAATATCAAAAATAATTTGATATTGAGAATCAAATTTGAGTGTAAACATCATTTCTTTCCCCTATTGTAAAAGAAGTTGTTCCTGTAAGAACATTTGAAGTTTTCAATTGAAATCGATTTTGAGGGCCTGAAGTTTAAGGTACCTTTCTGCTTCTTTCCAATTTATATTTTTATGTCACAATGAAGTTATACGTGTTAGAACCTGATTGAAGAGTGTTGGGATCTACTTGATTTTAGTTCTGTGTTTTTGCATTTTTGTTTACATCCTTATTATATTTCATTATTGTAACTTGGATGATATTTTTTTTTTGCTTAAATTTATAATGTTAGTAGGTTTGGTTGTTGATTCTGTTTAGTTCAGCATTCCCTGAATCATTTTGTTGCTGAGTTGTAATTTGCTGTGGTTTGAAATCATCATTGTTATAATGATTATTATAATTGTTATTTTCCCTTCAGTCTTGCCAATCTGGTTCATTCATATAAATGCTCAAGCATCTGCATCTTACCTTAATGCTTACTGAGTTTTTCTGTTTCTGGTTTATATTTATTTTTGTTGCTTCTGTTTTCCATTGTTTGATCTATGTTTAATGAATGATATGATAAATTTTTGTTAAGAGTGAACTGCCTGTCAGATTAGTGTTTGATTATTTCTATCACAAGATTTTAGTTATCATTAATGGTCATTGTAGGTTATGTCATATTGTAAGGTAATCAGTTTTTGTTGATTATTAAATTTGTGGACATTTGTTCTTCATGGTCTGGATAGGATAACAATCAGTGTTGTTCTCTGAATTATTTGAGCTTGTTTGCTGTCATTACTACTCATTCTCAAGTTGCACTTCATTCTATTACAATGATCTTAACTTCATGTTTCTGGTCATAACAGAATAATATTTATTTCACATTTCAATGTGATACCTCTTGTTAAAGCTCATATGCATGTTTGATTTGTTGGTTATTAGTTTCCTTCATGAGATTAGGTTTGAATAATGTGTTATGGTTATTAAAGAGAAAATGTATTATTGCTGAATGATGATTGAAAATGCCATAATTACCTTTTTGTTGAATCCATAAGTCCAGCAATTAAGTGCTACTATTTTGTCCATTGTCTATGCAGTTAATTTAAGTGTTGAGTTAAAATTATCCAGTTCATATTGTCATTATTTCCATTGATGTTTAGGTCTATTCCAATCACTGATTTTTCCATTGTTAAAACATGATGTGTTGATATTTATTGCTTATGTATTCTGGTTGATGCTCATCAAACTGCCTGCAACTACATCTTATTCCTTGTGATCTCACATTCTGTTGTGATGGTTGTCTCAGCTTATTGTAGTTAGTAATGGTTTCTGTTTTCAAAGTTTTCTCTAGCCTTTAAGATTGTTAGTAATTGTAAACATGAATTGGTAAGGTTGATTATGGTTCCATTGATTCCTAAATTTGATTGTTGCTGCCTAGATCATACATTTTTCTGTTTTCACAATCTTTATCCTTGGATATATGCTTCGGGTTTCTACCTTTAAAGGGTTTTGGGAATATTGAAAGTGTGAGGGATTGTTTTGTAATTAACCAAAATAGAAACATTATTTGTTAAATTCTTGTTATGTGCTTGAAATTAATACTTGTTTGAAGCAGATTGTTAACATTGCTTGATGAAACATTGAATGAAAAGTTAGGGGCAGTTTCGTGATTTTGAAAAGTTTGAGGACCAAATTGAAATTTTTTGCATAATTGTGATGTTAATTTGATAAATTTGCATGATTTGTATGTTTATGGACAATTATAGAAAAATTGCATGTTTAGGGGATGAAATTTTACATTAAATTAGGGACTTGTACGTAATTTTCCTAAATTTTAGGGACCTTTTGGTAATATTCATGTGCATGTTTTAGAAGCTTATTTTATATGCTTTTGGGTTTAATTTGGGGACCAAATGCTAGAATGTAAGTTTTTAGGACCGGTTTGTATTTATTTTCTCCAAAACGAAGAAAGAATAATTAGGTTGGATATGATTGCTTTACTTTTCCGCATTTTTAATTTCCACAATTTATTACTTTAATGTTTTGAAATTGTTTTCACAAATGACCCTAAATTGTCAATTAGGAATATCGTTAGTTTAAATCACGCAACGGTTTTTTTTTTTTTTTAAAGTAAAACTTAAATTTTGGAAAGAAAAGCAAACTAAGACGCCAGTTTTTGCTGGGCGGCGGTTTAAGTAAAACTTAAACCGTCGTACCTTACCCCCTTACCAAAATTTCTGAAAATTTGACAATTACTTTCAAAATTAAAAACGGAGTCATTTTTTCATAAAAATAAAAATTGGTGTCCTGAAATTAGGTGGCGACTCAAAATCGTTTTTAAGACCGACTAGTTTCGCCAACATGCACAATCAAAATTATTTTGGCACCGTTTTGGTAAAATCCAAAATCCCCAAACACTAACAACAATAGCTGTGACACCCCAAAACCCTAGCCTACGTCGTTTCGACGTCATTTTCATGCATTACGTGCATTTTCATTAAAATGCATCATGATTTGATTTGATTTGATAATTAAGCTAAATATGAATTATATGATTTGAATTGATAATATATGATTTGATAAGAATAATAAGCTATGTTATAGGCTCGTTTGCCGTCGAAAGACACAAACAGAGTTAATTAGGATTTTTGGCCCGTGCGACCGAAAAATGCCGGAATCGTGTAAAATATGAACAAAATGATTTTAATATTTTGATATGTGTTTATTAACATGTTTTAAAGATTTTTGGAATCCTAATTTTGCGACGACTTCGTACGATTTTGGTTCCGCGAAATCGTCGAGGTTTCGGAGTCGGATTAGGGCACCGACTGAACCGCAAATTATTTTTGGATTCCGATTTTTACGAAACTTCAAACATGTGTTATATGTATTATTTTGACACCAAAAATGAATTTTAAGTAGGTGCTGGCTATGTTTAAGGGATTAAAATTATGAAATTGGATGGAAAATGAAGAGAAAGAAGAATCCTTAGTATGTAAGTAAGGTTTAAGGCCAAAAGACTTAAGATTTTTGTGTGAAATTAAGGAAGCAGTTGCTAGAACATTTTGGGTAAATGTAACATGAGCTGGAGAGGCAAGAATTGAAGGCTGGACAACAAGGAAATAGAGAGAGAAACGTAGGGAAAGAGAGGAAGAAGAAGAAAGAGAGAAAATGAAAGAGAAGAAAGAAAAGAAGAGAGAAAAGAGGGAAATCTTTGGGAAACCTTCAATCCAACTATTTTAACATGTTCCTAGGATGTTTATGAAGTGATTAGAAGTGTTAAATAAGGAAGAAAAGGGCTAAAAATCATTGGAAAAGGAGAGAGAAAATTCTGGGTTGAAATTCTGTTTTGGGCAGTTTTGGAAGCTTTTATCTTCCAATTGGTGATGCATGGGTGAGTTTGGGCTATATGGGATGATAGAAGGTGTGTAGGAGTAGAGCTTGGTCATTTTAGTTTGCTGGAAAACCACCGGAGGTGGCCAGAAAAGTTGCTAGAAGTTGGGTTGAGAGATAGGCAAAATCTGGAATCTGGGAAAAACAGTGTGAGGAGCTAACTTTAGGGACTTGTATCTTATGATCTAGAGGGTTTCTGTGAATTTGGCTCTGATGCTTAGCTAAAGGGTGTGTATAGGAATAGAACGGTGGTCATAACTTGCCGGAAAGCCACCGGAGGATGGCATATGGTCATCGGGAAGTGGGCTGGAGAGTCACAGTTTTCTGGGCAAGCAGGCAAAGGTAATAGGCGGGTGGAGCAAAACACACGCCAATTCTGCGTTTTTACCCTTGCGAGGCGTGCGCGCGGTTAAAACGAAGGGAGAGGCCGCGTTTTCTGGTTTTTAGCGCGCCCAACACCTAAACCTTGGTAAAATTTCATTTTAGCCCCTAAAATTTATATTTGCTTATTTTTTTGACCCAGAAACTTTTATAAATTACGTTTTGGCTCTACCAATATAATTTCGACGTCTTGAATCCGTTTTTGACGTTAGAAATTTATTTTGAGCCCGAAAATTAAGATTTAAATATTTTGTTAAAGATTTTCATTATGATTTTGGTTTGAATTTGTTATTTGGTTTATTTAATTATGGTTTTGTTTTTAATAATTATAATTATTATTAATTATAATTATTATATGATAAATTGAGTTTATTAATTATTTTTAATATGATATAAAATGGTTTTAAATAGGAAAATTTTACGGATTGAGTTAAAATTCACAGAAAATTATATGGATTAATTTTAAACTCAATTAATTCAGAGATTAATTATTAAATCATACATCATAGCATATATGGACTTCTGATTTGATTATTTGAACATCATTGCGATGTTATGCAATATAGGAGCATCGAGTTCTCGAGCGGCGTGGGGTAAGCAACCCGAGGCTCACCCGAGTTTATAGCAGTGAGATAAGTGCTAAACTCATTTACTTATATGTTTGATTTGGACTTTGTGAATTTATGCTATATTGAATTGCTTGGACCAGTACTGAAGCCCGGTCATCTGTGATATATGAGACTGCTGTTATATGCTATTATTGAACTGTTTGGATCGGTACTGAAGCCTGGTCAATTGAAATTATCTGAGATTGAATTGTGATGTTTGTGGTTCCTGAGTCGGTATTGAAATCCAACCAGTTAAGTTATTTGATCTGATTATAGAAATATTTATATTGTTTTAACCGGTATTGAAACCCGGTCACATGATTATATGAAGCATGACGACATGAAATGTATGTTTTATAAAAGCATTTTCCACAGGACTTAAATATGGCCGTTGTGATTATCGTAGCCCATGTTTCCAAATTTCACGAAAGCAACCTACGGTTTCTATATGATTTGATGGAAAGACTTATGAGTCCTATATGATATAGAAAGACCTATGAGTCTTATATGATGCAGAATGATCTGGTGAATACTGCATAATAAAGGTTGTATGACACCCCGACCTAAGTCCTACGTCATTTTGACGTCATTAGATGCATTTTGTGCATTTTTGATTAAAATGCATTATAGTTTGATATGATATATGATATGAAAATGAATTAAAGATGTTAAACAAAATCTGTTTTAAGTTTGTTTATCGTCGAAAGACATAAACGGAGCCAATTAGGATTGTTGGCTCGCGCGACCGAAAAATATCGGAAACACGTAATATTTTAAAGTAAATGATTTGGATATGTTTTGAATATGATGATATATGATTTGAATGAGGATTTCAAGCTATGTTATGGGCTCGTTTGTCGTCAAAAGACACAAACGGAGCTAATTAGAGTTTTTGGACCCGCGCGATCGGAAAATGCTGAAATCGCGTAAAATATGAACCAAATGAATTTGATATTTTGATATATGTTTATTAACATGTTTTAAAGAGTTTTGGAACCCTAATTTTGTGACGACGTCGTACGGTTTTTTTATTCCGTAAAAATTGTCGAGCTTCGGACTCGGTTTAGGGCACCGATCGAACCGTGACTTATTTTCGGATTCCGATTTTTACGAAACATCAGGCATGTGTTATAAATATTATTTTGACACTAAAAACAAGTTTTAAGTAGGTTTTTTTTTGTGTTTAAAGGATTTAAATTGAGATTGAAGGATTAAATGAAAGGAAGAAAGGAAACCATATGTATTAAGTAATGTCTTAAGGCTAAAGTGGAGAGATTTGCTCAAATATAGCCCAAGCAGCTGCTAGAACACTTAGATAAGTGTAACATGAGCTGGAGAGGTGGAAAAGAGGGGCTAGAACAGAAGAGAATGGGTGTTACATGTTGGGAAAGAGAGGAAGAAGAGAAAAGAGAGAAAAGAAAAGAGAAAGAAAGAGAGAAGGGAGAAAAGAGGGAAATCTTTGCAAAACCTTCAATCCAATTGTTTTAACATGTTCCTAGGATGTTTATGAAGTGAATTGAAGTGTTAGATTGGAAATAAAATGGCTGGAAATCGTTGGAAAAGAGGAAACAAAATTCTGGGTTAAAATCTGGGTTTATAGGCAGTTTTGAGGTTGCTAATTTGGAGGGTTATATCTTCCAAATGGTGAAACATGAGTGCATTTGAGCTATATGAGATTATAGAGGGTATGTTTGTCTAGAGATCTGTCATTTTCGTTTGCCAGAAAACCGCCAGAGGTGGCCGGAAAAGTTGCTGGAAGTTGGGTTGAGAGTTAGACAAATTCTGGGTTCTGGGAAAACAGTGTTGAGGAGCCAACTTTTGGGACTTGTATATATATATATATATATATATATATATGTTGCTTTCACCGGTATTGAAGCCCGGCTACATGTTTATATGAGAGATATTGCTATGAAATGTATATTGCATAAATGCATTTCCACAGAACTTAATTACAGACGTTGTGATTATCGAAGCCAGTGTTTGCAAATTTCACCAGAGAAGACCTATGGGTTTTTTTATAGAGAGACCTATGGGCTTATATGATATAGAAAAACCTACGGGTCCTATATGCTACAGAGATGATCTTCGGATCTTATAGAAATGATCTTCGGATCTTACAGAGATGATCTTCGGATCTTACAGATGGAGGTTTGACTTACGGTATTCCGGGTCTTCCTCATTTGCTGGATCCAGCTAGAGAACTAACAGAGGTGAAATTCCCGGGGCAACACTTGGTCGATAAATCACAACTAAAGAACAGAGAGACATGTCATATTGCATAACATGCTACAAAGAATGAACATTTATGATATATATATGATCTGGAATCATATTATTTTGTTGAGAGGTGATAACCGAATTACGTGTTTGGTTTATATACTATGTTTACACTTGTATATGATTGTGTATTGACTTATATGGATATGTAAAGTAACACAAATGATAGTATCTGTGACTATTTGGATAAGAGGAGTTCTGAAAGATAAGTGCCTATGACAGGTTCTTTTTAACCTTATGCATTTATGATATTATTGCTTTGTTTATATGACATAGTTTGCACTTACTGAGTTCGCAACTCATTAAATTGCCTTTACATGATTCCAGGTTTCCCTTGGAGCAATTGACAGCGTCAGTTCTGTCATCCTACCTCACGGTCGGTCAGTCGAAGCTTAGGATCTCTCTCTCTCGCATTTCATTATTAGAATCATCTTATGATATAGATGTTGTTTGTCATATGGTTTGTAATATATTAATAATGCTCATGATTAAACTAATATGTGATATAGTAAATAAGGAATGGCATGTCATATGCATGGTGGACGTCATTGCATTACATGTAGAGTTATTACATGTTAATAATGTCTTGTGTGTTGTGTTATAGTGAATAAAACATGTTATGTTTGAATATGCTTATAGTGTAGAGAACTATATGATTAACCACAGATAAAGGTAAAAAGAGAAGAGATGTCATATGCTATACATGTATGATTTGAAAGGCATGATTATGTATGTTAATAAAGTTTTGATATATGTTTAATAGAGAGGCCATATTCTATACATGGGTGATGTGAATGACATGTTCATGTATGTGTTTTATATGTTAAAGACATTAATAGATTTAAGAAGAGAATGCAACATGTTTATATATGTTAAAAAAAATATAACATGTTTTATGACGTAAGAGTATAAGTAGAGGTTATTACATTTTGGTATCAGAGCTGGTCTACAACCCCACAGGGCGTAGGTTTTATATGTAGTCTTGAATGCATTTACATACAGAGTATGATCACATTTACATAAATAGAGACATGCTACATGATCATGAGTTACATGCATTATCGAGGAGAGAGAATTCAGCTGACCAAGAGTACTCCAATGGAGTAATATTTTCAATTGCATTCACTTGTATATGAAAACAAGTGGTTATAGAGTTCAGTTACTTGAATGAAATTGAGAAGTTTTAGCAGCATTGAACCTTTTGGTAGTTCATCGGCTGCTATAGAGTTATTTGTTATAAAAATGTTGAGATTTGATTGAATATGAATGAAATTAGAGATTTGAAAAAGAGTCTATTTGAAAAGATTAATGAAATGATTGTGTGAAACTAGTGATAAATGTTATAAACCATAAGTGAATTGGTTTTTCCATAGTATGTAATTGTTAACTTTTGTTGAGTACTTGAAATGAATTTGTTATGTGATGTTAAAATAGGAAATGAATAAGGAAATAAACGTAATAAGACATGACTTTTGAAAAGAAAGGTAGTAAATTCATGGAGATAATTGACAAAAGAGTAAGAGAAATGTGAGAAAATGATTAAATATGCATGAAAAATGTGTGAAATATGTGAAGTATGTGCATAATATGTGAAGTATATATAGAATAAGTTTGGGAAATATGGAAAATAGATACAGTTTTATAAATTATAAAGATGAATTTGGAATAAAGATATGATGTTTGAGAGAAGATTGCTTAAGAGAGAAAGAGGTTATGTGAAAATGCAGAAATATATGTGACACAATCATCCATACATGTTTATAGATATTGAATTTTTGGGACAAAATTCTTAAGGAGGGGAGAGTTGTGACACCCCGACCTAAGTCCTACGTCATTTTGACGTCATTACATGCATTTTGTGCATTTTTTATTAAAATGCATTATATTTTGATATGATATATGATATGAAAATGAATTAAAGATGTTAAAAAAAATATGTTTTAAGTTCGTTTGTCGTCGAAAGACATAAACGGAGCCAATTAGGACTTTTGGCTCGCGCGACCGAAAAATATCGGAAACGCGCAATCTTTTAAAGTAAATAATTTGGATATGTTTTGAATATGATGACATATGATTTGAATGAGAATTTCAAGCTATGTTATAGGCTCGTTTGTCGTCGAAAGACACTGTTGACGCTCAATTTTTCCCCCAAAAATTTAAAAAAACTTTCGCCCAAATGTTTTAAGTTCGACAAATCCCCGAATTTCCCGATTCCGAATTAGTTCTCGTTTGTTCTCCTTCCCTCTTAAATTTTTCGGCCTCCCAAAAAAAAATTATTATTAGTAAATAAATATGTTTTTTTTTGTTTTATTTGTATTAATTAATTTTAGTTTAATTAAATGAATATTTTTATTTTTATTGATCTTAGTTTTTAATTAAAATTTTATTTTTGTATATATTTTGATTTTATAAAAAATTAAAAAAAATTATTAATTAGGTAGGTTTAATTTTAATTTAACATTTTTAATTATTTTCATTATTATTATTATTATTATTATTATTATTTTTTTTTTTTTTTTTTTTTAAAAAAAGGGATTCAGGTTTGAATCGAACCAGAACGGTTCGATTCAAACCAACAGACAAACAAAAAAATAAACAGAAAAAAGGAGAAGACAGAGGTACGAAATAACGAAGGCCACAAAAAGAAACAAGAAAGAGGCAACCAGACGAAACAGAACAGAAATCGAAGAATAGAGAAAGAAAGCTGAAAATGGAAATGGAGGACGAAGACACGAAGCAGAGAGCTGAAGACGATGACGACCGGCTGTCGGGCGTGGAGAGAAGGCTGTCGGCCGCGGCAGAGGGAGCAGCAGAAGCATGC
>CANUEY010226909.1:0-17701 GCA_948099555.1 Croton setiger
GAAAATAACAGAATAGAAAAATCTGATACTCTCTCTCAAATGTGGAAAGGAAGAAAAAGATTTAATTAAATTCTGTTACAGAGAGCTCGCAACTTATAACAACTGCAGTACACCGCCTTATAATTACAGCTAGCAGAGGGAGGTTTCAATTCTCTACACTCAATCCTACATTACATGCTTCTAGTATGTTTTGTTCATAATTCGTCGTTGATTCTTCAAGCTCACCAACTCTACTACTCAGATGACCATTGTTTCAAGCTTGACGAAGCTTATCAGATATTGGTAATAAAACGCTGCCGTTCGATTGTGGTTTTAAGAAAATTTCTAATATATGTTTTTGAATTTTCTTTTGCCTTTTCTTTTTGCTATATTTTATTTATAAATAAAATTAAATAATAAAAATTTAAATTGTACTATTTTGTTTACTTAAAAAAAAGTTCTACTATATTGTAAATTGAATATTATGCTGTCCACTAAAAATTGATAATTGAACAATTGTTATGACAATTTTTTTTAAAAAAAATGAACACTTGCTATGATTGATGCTATGCATATAAATTATTTCAGGTTATGTATAAAATTTTAAATTTTAATTTCGGGTGCTAATTTATTTATGATACTAAATAAATTATTTAATTTGTAGTTTACGGGTTGTTGAAGGGTAACTAACTTCGTCCATGAATCATTCACACCATACTCCTTCATTATCCATATATGATAAGTGCAACTAAAATCTGCGTATATAACTGCAATTGATGATTCCCTAAATACCTCAACTGGACCAAAATCTGCCCGAGCCTTAGAAAAAGGTTCAGGCAACTTCATCACACTACAAACCTTAGTTTTTGGATCAAACAGTGGTAACAATGAAGGAGTAGTTCCCTGAGGATCTTTGCTCCCATTACTTATAAACCAATGCACTACGAAAAAAGGATTTATCGTTGCATATGTAAATTTAGGAAATTTAGGAATCTTTTCAGTGAAATTCTTCTAAGAATTTGTACTAAGTGAGTATAGCTCAGCCTTAAAAAGACAATTGAAATTATTAATAAAAAGGAAGACCTTATAATCATTGATTCTACAATCAAATCCAAACTCAATCAAAATAATATGTTGGTCGGACGGATTGCGGCTTTTAACGTAAAGCATAAAGGGCTCTCGAAGAAACCTGTATTTTCCAATGCAGAGGTTCCAAAATATAAATTCGTACTTTGTTGTTTACCAGCTAGTTTTCCAGTTGATGAGACAGAGTAGGCCATTGCAAGAACCAGCTAGGCTAAGGGAGTTGGAGGGGGGATGGATATCGGTGATGATGGGCTATGTAAGTTCTTTGTCAAGCAGTAAGGCATATCGGTCAAGATCAAGATGGTGATAAAGGACGTGAGGTCTGTTTAAGGAGAGTTTGTGGTAGAAAGAGATTAAATAAGGGGATCTGATAAGAAAATACCATGATTTGCAAGCACTGAGACATTTTAACAAAGATTTGGCAGACAATCTGAATAAGATTTCCGTTTTCATTTCTTTACGCAAACTATCCCTTACAATATTATTCTGGATTCCTACATTAAGAAAAGAATAGAAAAATGCTCTATCCATTTCGCTTTTCCGATGAAAAAGATGAATTCGAAAGAAAATAATAGAATAGAAAAATCTGATACTCTCTCTCAAATGTGGAGAGGAAGAAAAGGATTTAATTAAATTCTGTTAAGAGGGCTCGCTACTTATAACAACTGTACACCGCCTTACAGTTACAGCTAGCAGAGGGAAGTTTTAATTCTCTACACTCAATCCTACATCATATGATTCTAGTATGTTGTGTTCATCATTCGTCATTGATTCTTCAAGCTCAGCACCTTTGCTCCTCAGATCACCATTGTTTCAAGCTCGACGAAGCTTATCAGATATTAGTAATAAAACGCAGTCATTCCATTTAAAATTAAGCCGTAAGCAGACCCAAATAGGTATTAGGCTAGTTGGCTTTTAAGCAATCAAGAACACCTACATCCTAAATCTCATTTAGATGCATGAAAACATTCTACCATTTGGGTGCATAAACTATAGAAAAGTTCATAACCAATATTTTCTACCAAGTATTTGGAGAATTAAAAATCAATAACCATTCATCGATCAAAACTCATAATCCCTATGTCAAAAACGCAAAATCATAGTTCTAAAATCATTAGAGACAACAATTTGGAAACTTTAAATCTTTGCATAATGGAAGCAAGCAGCCTCTTCACAATACCATTTTAGCTATGTTATAGGAAATAGAACAATAATTCGAGTATACTAAAACACACTCAACCAAAAGATCAAAATCTACATAAATCTTTAAAATTCAAATGTCTGCCTGTCTTAAAAATTCTTTGCTAATAATAATATAAATTCTCGAACAACAAATAATTAATTAAGGGTCTGTTCGGCCAGACTAGTTGGTGGCATTTAGTGCAATAAGAGCTATTAGCTATTTGAGTGACAGTTCATAAACCACTAACATACAAATTTGACTAATCAATATACAAATCTGACTCATCAATACCAACATTAACATTATTTGGACAAAGTTACTATTTATATTGGATACTGAGTTGGAATGTTCTTCCTTCAAATCTTATCTCTCTCTCTCTCTCTCTCTCTATATATATATATATATATATATATATAATGGATTCTTTCGCTACATGTACCCTACGTCCTAGTCACACGCTCCATCCACCTCACAAGGGGCAGGGCGGGTAAATAAAAAACAACACATTGCATGGCCTAATTGGGAAGAATGGGGTAGACCAGTCATGCAAGTAATGACACTATTCTCACTTAATTATGTGCTCCTCAATGAACTACGTTAGTTGGTTCTCTTTAGAACCACAAGAAAACTTATCCACTCAAACTATAAATATGCAACAGAAATCACTTCTTCACATCACAAAAAATGGAAGCTCTAAAAGCCTTTTTCCTCCCTTCACTTCATTTCTCACCAACAACAAAAAAATTCAATAAGACCCAATTTTTGTTTCCTCAGTTCTATTCAAAACCCACATCCTTTTTCCAATCGATTCAAACAAACATATCAAGATCCAAAATTTTCATAACCTTATCATCTAAAGCCATTATTAGAAACCCGGTAAGTGAAAATGAGAGCCAAGGAGAGAAATTTGATTAGTTTGCACAATGGTATCTGATTATGCCAGTATGTGATCTTGATAAGAGAACCCCCCATGGGAAGACAGTGATGGGTATGTGGTGGTTTGGTGGGATAGGAATGAGAATACATGGAAGGTGTTTGATGATATGTGTCCTCATAGATTAGTGTTGACGCTTGATTTTTGACCCCCAAAGTCTAAAAGAGAAATGTTTAAGGAAAAAGAAAGTATATTTGTTTTATTTTTAATTTTTTCTTATTTTGTAAAAAATTGAGAAAAGGAAAAAATATTAAAAGAAGAGAAGAAATAAAAAAAAAGGAAAAAGGAAAAGAAATTGAGAAAAGGGAAAAAAGGAAAAAATGTGTGAAAGAAAATAAAAGAAAAGGAGAAATTTGGAAGAAAATGAAAGAAAATGTGAAGTTGGGAAGAAAATAAATGAAAAAGGGTGTAATTGAAAGAAATTGGAAGTAGTTAGGAAGATATGAAGGAAGGAAGGGTAAAATTGAAGGAAGGAAGAAAGAACAGGGGGTCAAAACGAGATTAAACAGAAAAGAAGGGAGGAAACCGAAATAAAGTTAAATCGAACCAGAATTGGTTCGGTTCAATTTCAAATTCCCCGGTTCCAGCCGTTTTACTAAATCAAACGCAACAACGACATCGTTTTGAGGCTTGACAAAACAAAAAAATGAACAAACAAGAAAAGAAGCCCGAGGCTTCGAAAGGGAACAGCCAGACGAGAAAACCATCGAGGGCTACGCGAGGAAACTGAAGGCGTCGAAAACGAGGACTCTCAGTCCGAAAGCAAAGGAGAAGATAGAGTTAGCAGAAGAGAAGGAGACCGAAAGTGACTCCAGAGGGAAAGAGAAGGAGTCTGCAACGAATTGGACTCATTGAGGCTATAAAGACAAGAAGCAGCGTCGAAAGAAACGGGGGGGTTCCAAAAAAAAATCAAGTCCAGTGAGAACTTCGGAGAAAGAGAGAAAACTTGTAAATTGGGGAGGGAGAATCGAGTCCAGGAAAATAAAAAACTGTAAGAGATTTAGTTCGAGGGTTCTTTCGTTTCTGTAATTTGAATTGGTAAGGAAATTAAGGTTAGTGGTGTTCGTGAATTGGGGAAAATTGGTAGGGATTAGTTCAATTTCTCTCTGTAATTTCTTGAATATCCTGTCGAGAAGCAATTGTTGTAAAGAAATTAAAGTCATTTGGTGAAATCAAATTGGATTACGTTTCGAGGTACTGGAAATCCTTCCTTTGTTATTTCAATTTCGATTTAGCATGAACCGATTGGTCTGAGAACCTGTCTGAGAGTCTAGCTTAGTTTTATTGTTTAAATCAATTGATGTTATCGTACTGCTTCTGCATTTTCGATTGGCTGGGTTTATATGTTTCTGTGTGTTGATGCTTTTCATTTGTTTATGGCCGAGTTTTTACCCTGCATGTTGCTTCAAGTCCAGAATCGTTTTCTTCTTTATTGCACTTCATGTTAGCCTAGAATCTTGTTCAGATGTCATGCTTGTTATTCTATTCTCCAGTGCTTGACTTGGTTGGGGTGTTATTGATTTTAACTTGTGATAAAATTGTATTGTCATGGCATGATTGGTATGGTTTGTTCAAACGAGACCTGGACTGATTGTTTCCTCAATACGCATGAACATGTTGGCTGTTTCAGACAGCTTGAAATTTCGACCGCTTGCTGTTTTTACATGTTTTGGGGTAGATTGAAAGTTTAAAGGAAATTAGGGGCCTTTATTACAATTTGTTAAAAATTTAAGGACCATTTTGTAATTTTGCATAATGTGGGTTCTTTTTGCAATTTTAGCCTAATTACGTATTGTTTTTGGCTGTTATTAATCGTACTAACATTGTTTGGAGCTTTTCAAAGATCCAGGGACCTTTTTGTAATTTTTCGAAACTCCAGGGGCCTTTTCGTAATTTTGTAAAAATATTTTTATATGTTTTCGGGGTGTTTGGGATTTAATTTGGGAAATTATTCGGGTAGAATGTAATTAATAGTATTCGGTTTGTAACTAGTTTTAGGTTTTATTTTCTGCACTTTTAATTTTCCGCACTTTATCTCTTTTGTGCTTGAAATTGTTTTCTTTTCAATTGACCGGAAAACGCCAATTAGGAACATCGCTAGATTAAATCACGCAATGCTTTTTTAATAAAGCAAACTTAAATTTTGGAAATCAAACAAACCAAGAGGCTGGTTTTTGCCGGGCGGCGGTTTAAGTAAAACTTAAATCGTCGTACCTTACCCCCTTACCCAGATCTCTAAATTTTTGACCAGTGCTTTTATATTAAAACAGAGTCATTTTTCTTAACATTAACATTGGTTTCCCGAAAGTGGGTGGCGACTCTAAAATTATTTTTAAGACCGACTAGTTCGTCACGCGCATCCAAAAATGTTTTATCACCCACTTTTTGGTAAAAATCCAAAACAAACATCAACAATTAGCTCCTTTATCTTAAGGAAGAATTGATCAATGGGGAAGATTGCAATGTGTCTATCACGGTTGGTGCTTTAGTGGTTCGGGTGATTGCAAAGTTATTCCTCAAATACCTCTTGTAATCAACCTTCTTAACACTGAAAATATTCTCTTTCTTTATACATAATAGTAAAAGAGAAAACAAGATATATGAAGGAAAAAAGATCAAAGTCACACTTTATTCAGCAGCAGAATACTTGCTTAAATAGCAGTGTTATAATAGAAAAATAACAAAAATAAGAACTAACTCAATGACTAAAAATCTGCTCAAAATCAGGAACTATCCCAAAAAACTAGAACAAACTTGGTTAACAACAATATATTCAACATTCACTCTCTTAAACTGATATCAGTTTAAAATTTTAAACAAAGATGCACCCCTCTCTCAAACTGGACAAACACCAAGTAACTTTCAGAACTTTTCAAAGACTGATAATTTGAGAGCTTTTGTAAATATATCAGCTAACTGGTCTTCACTACTATAGTAGGTGAGATCAATTACTTTTTCATTGTTGAGTTCACGCGGATAGTGATACTTCACATCTATATGTTTACTTCGACCATGTAGAACTGGATTTTGAGAAGTTTTTTCATCTACTGTTGTCGGAAGGGTCTCTCACTGTTGTTGAGAAGCTTTTTCATCCTCTTTTTTTCGGAAGGATATCTCACTGTTGTTGAGAAGTTTTTTTCATCCACTGTTGTCGGAAGGATATCTCACTGTTGTTAAGAAGTTTTGTTCATCCACTGTTGTCGGAAGGATATCTTACTGTTGTTGAGAAGTTTTGTTCATCCACTGTTGTCGGAAGGATATCCCACTGTTGTTGAGAAGTTTTTTCATCCACTATTGTTGGAAGGTTTCTCACTGTTGTTGAGAAGTTTTGTTCATCCACTATTGTCGGAAGGATATCTCACTGTTGTTTAGAAGTTTTGTTCATCCACTGTTGTCGGAAGGACATCTCACTGTTGTTGAGAAGTTTTGTTCATCCACTATTGTCGAAAGGATATCTCACTGTTGTTGAGAAGTTTTTTCATCCACTGTTGTTGGAAGGTTTCTCACTGTTGTTGAGAAGTTTTGTTCATCCACTGTTGTCGGAAGGATATCTCACGTTTGTTGAGAAGTTTTGTTCATCCACTGTTGTCGGAAGGATATCTCACTGTTGCTGAGAAGTTTTGTTCATCCACTGTTGTCGGAAGAATATCTCACTGTTGTTGAGAATTTTTGTTCATGATATCTCATTGTTATTGATAAGCTTTTGTTCATCTACTGTTGTCGAAAGGATATCTTACTGTTGTTGAGAAGTTTTGTTCATCCACTATTTTTGGAAGGAATATCTCACTGTTGTTGAGAAATTTTGTTCATCCACTGTTGTTGGAAGGAATATCTCACTGTTGTTGAGAAGCTTTTTCATCCATTATTGTTGGAGGAATTCTCACTGTTGTTGAGAAACTTTGTCATCCACTATTGTCGAAAGGCTCTCTCACTGTTGTTGAGAAACTTTGCCTTTTTGGCCTTTCACTTTTGATTTTTTAATTGTTGACTCCCCTAATGCATAGGGTATTTTATTCCTGCAAAATTTCAACACAAATATGCAGATGCGTTGTTAGTCAAATGCATGTATGCATGGCTTCCCAAATGCAATTCTATTCTAATGCAACGGCCGTGAGCCATGAAGCTGTCCAGGGCAGCGCAGATTTCACAATGGACTTTTCAGAAGATCCCGTTTCAAGACTTGTCAGATGGCTTTTCTATTTCTTTCTCATTGCGTTCATTTCTTTGACACTCCTTTGAATATCCTTCTAGATGCTTTTTTATCTATAGAGCCTTTTCCATGCTCCCCGGGGATTTTCTTATCTTTCTACCCGCGAGTCTGTTGCCCCCTGACTGGAGCAATCGTTCTATCCTTTTCCTTTTAGGAGCTTTCCGATTTTTGGAAAAGCAAATCTATTGTTTTTTTTCAAATCAATCTCTAACCATTGGAAGGATTGTTCAACACAACAGATTTCAGTATTTTATCTTTATATTCGTATTTTCATCAAGATAATTAGCTTCACTTCAAATTATTTTTAAGTCACTCAGACTCACAGATTCGCTCATATGCTTGCAAAGGGTTATTGTTTATGCACTCAACGTTCACCGTGGTGAGCCAAGAGTCACCATAGGCTTGCTTTGAAACCTAACCTCCACTTGTAGTGGTTGCAATTTCAAATCAAAAGGTCTTTTCTTTTGGTTGTAATGGGGCTTAGTTCAAGGTTGGTTAAAACTGTATATTTTGGCTTTTTTTTTTGAAAGAATCACATTCTAGTGTATTACCCGAAGCGTTATTAGCTTTCTAATTTGAGAATTTCTCATCTTCAATTTATTTATTTAAGGAATTTCTGAACTCTTTCTTATTTCTAGCTTTATTTCTTTTCTTTTCTTATTTCACTTTTTTTCTTTTTGCTTTTGATTTTGATTTCCTTTTCTTTCATTTCATGTTTTTCACACATTATTCTTTGTTCATGTCTTTCTTAGGTCTTCTACCTTTGTGATTCTTTCGAAAGGGTGACTGAAGGAAGTATTTTTTGTATAGCTGATTTATTTCATGGTTTTAGAAATGATCGGTTTATTTTTGCTAGAATGGGCTCATCTAGAGGTTTATTCAAATGGGTTGGCTTTTTAAGCTAATTGGTTATCCCTATTTGCCTTTGTCATTTTTGAATTTGCAACCATAACCTAAGCTTTAGGAAGGTCGTGAAGCAAGTTCTAGCACTCTTAAGCTGATCGCGTGAACTCACTCACAAGAATATAGCAATATTTAGGCTCAAAACTCATACAATAGTGTAATAACAATTTAAAGTAATGAGAATTATCTTGATAAAAAGACATATATAAAAACAAAATGCTGAAATTCAATTCAAACATTGTTCAAACACTGTTCAGCAATCTTAGGTAAGCAAAAGCATAAGCTAAATCATAGAGTTCTTTTCCTCAATTCCAACCAATGGTTTAAGGTGGGGCTATGCTGCGGAAATCCAAAAGCGGATTATTCTTGGTGTTGGGCTTGCTTTTTCTCTGGATTGGGTATCTTTTCTTGCTCGATCAAGTCTTGAATCTCGTGTCTTAGCCTGACGCATTTATTCGTCTCATGCCCCCGAGTTCGGTGAAGTTCACAATAAAATTTCTCATTATAATTGCTGGACCATGGATTTGGAGGTCGAGGATCGAGAGGCCGGAGAAGGCCATGCGGCTGAAGCCTTTTCAGCACTTTTGACATTGGTAAAGTAAGCTTGGAGAATTTCCTCGGGATTCTATTGGTTGCTCCGCCTATCGTTGATACCGTAGGCTTGTTTTCTGATTCAAAGGATCTGTTGACTTGGCGCACAGCTGGTTCAATATTTAACTCCCTCAGTGCTTGCACAATTCCTTCCCAAACCCTAGCATTGATCTCAACTTCTAATTCGGCTTTTATTTCAGCCTTCACCTCAGCGTCCATTTCGACTTTTATTTCGGCCTTTAGTTTTCTCATTGCGGCTTCAAACTCACTGATTCTTTCGACCTTCCTCGAACTCTCTTTAGCCATAGAGATTGATCCTAAGTGAACAGGATGCTCTGACCAGTCTTTCGTGGATTCTTTGCCACCTCGGTCGTTTTGACTCACAGCTTAGAGAAACTATGACTGCTGTATAGCTGTACAGTAAAGGTTGTTAGAAAATGATGCATGTATAGAATTTAAACAAACATAGTGCATGCAATTCTAATGTGCCGATTGACTGTCATGGGCCGTCGGTCCTTCCGCTGCAGCAGTTTGGGAAACTTGAAAATTTTTGTCTGAGTAGGCAAGTATAGTTTAACTGATTACATTTAGGGTGTCTTTTGTCATTAACTAGCCATTTTCTGCTTGTCTAGTTAATCATTTTCTTTCTTTACCCTTTATTTTTGCCTTAAGCGCGACTGTCGCTTAAGCAGGGTTTTATTTTTCGATTTTTCTTTCTATTTTTTGTTTTTCTATCTTTTTTCTTTCTTTTTTTTTTTTGTTTGTATGATTCTCACTTTCAAACTTTCAAAAGACAACAGAAACGTAATAGCTAAAAATTCCCCTTTTCATTTATACCAGAAGGTTTTGATTTACAACTGATAGCAACTGTACATTTGGATTATTATATTTCAAAAGGGTGTGACGTTGAACATCATGATTGGCCAAGCTATAAATATATTGCCACTGGATTATCTTCTGACTGCAATTTGGGCTTTTGAACTTCATTTTTTACTTTCGAGTATAAGTGTCACTGAAACTTTGGTATTGTGCTCGGGAATGAGCTATCTTGCCTTTCCTCGACAAAAAGGTTCAAGTTAAACAACCGACTGAGGGTTAGGGCCCACGGACCATGACTATAATCGACTCTTAAAAATGCCTGAAACAGAAAATCACGTTACGTGATGCATGACAGAAATATTATTTACAAAAATGGGGGAACGGGAGGTAGGAAATGCATGAACTCCACCCTTATATCGCCCACACACGGCTTCATTTGGTTAAAATTCTGACTTCTAAAAACCCTAGGATTTTTGGCTTAAATCTCGACAGTCAGCGGGGGACTTTGAGATTGTCGATTTTCGCTCGCATTTAGGATGATGCAACAAAACAACAGCACATCAAATTGGGTAAAAATCCTAAACGGAAGTTGCTATGGTCGACTATATGTAGGTTAAGTCGGGTTTGATAGGTCTCGGGTTCTGTAAGCAAGGTTTCGGTTTTTGAGGCCTAACCTTTTTATATACCGTTTTGGTACGAGGCTTACGGTTGATAAGCATTACCAGTACTCCGACTGGTGTATCCGGAAAATTTCAGAAGGCAGCAGCCGGTCGCACTGATAACTTTACTGTGGGGTGATTAGGGTAGAATGGAGATAGAAGATGATGAATGATGCAAATGCAAATCCTAAAACAGAATTAAAGGAAATCAATAAAACACGCAATAAATGACCGAAAATCACCAAACGACATTTTATTTGCTTTTGGAATTTTTTTTTTAAAAAAAAATTAACTTAAAAGTTGGAAAGAAAACAAACCGTAACAGAGTTAACCCCTAATTACAGTTAAAATTTCAGTTAATAAAAACCGGAATTTTGACTGTAAAATCCCCAGCAGAGTCACCAAAAAACTGTTGTCATTCAGTTTTCGGTGGATTTTTACCAAAAATGGTGAGAAAATACTTTTAGTTTGCAATGCCGAAACTAATCGGTCTTAAAAAAGTTTTTAAGAGTCGCCATCCGATTTTGGGACACCAAATTTTAGTTTTCAAAAATGACTCCGTTTTTATTTTAAAAGGCACTGGTTAAATATCAGATATTCGGGTAAGTGGGTTGGGTACGACGGTTTAAGTTTTACTTAAACCGTCGCCGGGCAAAAACCAGTCTCTGGTTTGTTTTTTCTTTCCAAAAATTAAGTTTTAAATAAAAAAACCGTTGCTGTGATTAAACTAGCGATGTTCCTAAATGGCAATAATCGGTCATTTGCGAAAATAATTACAAACATACGAAAGCAGTAAAGTGCGGAAAGTAAAACATTCAAACCCTAAAACTATTTACAAAATAGTCCTCAGTAATTACAATCTACCCTTTTAATCCCCAAATTAATTATTAAAACCCAAAAAAAAAAATATCTCATAAGCATTTAAAATAAACATTTAAAGCATACAATTGAAAATAACCAAAAAGTCCCTAAAGTTTGGAAAATTACGATTTGGTCCCTAAAAATTGGAAAATTACTGAAATAACCCCTAAACATGCATTTTGTCTAAACAATCCAAGAAAAATATAAAACATGCAAAACAATTAAATTTTAAGCCACCACATGCAAAATTTTAGTTTAGTCCCTCAACTTTTATAAAATTACCAATCTGCCCCTCTGCCATTTTTAACTTCAGCATTGACATTTCCATATAATAACATGTACATTATCATCAAACAAATAGCAACAAGGTAATTTTACCATTTAAGCTTCCAAAATAAAAAATTGTATGAATATAAAGTCAGCTTCAAGAGCAAGCAAGTTGCAACAAATCTAATACTTAATATGAATGATACCAGCAGTAAGGAATATAAACAAATAGCATGAATCGAAAACCAAGACAGACTGTAATTGAAACAGAAGCTGGAAGTATGACTATTATGGCATGGACAGAAATGTATTCATCTTCTAAACCAAATGTTCAAGCCTTGTAGTTACATTCTGCCTATCTTTAGACAACATCAACAATGTTCTGACAAATAAAATCTCACTGCAAATTACCTCCATATTCATACAACATAATGTCAACAAGAAGAACAAATTAACTTGGCCAAAAACAAATCATTGGGCAAAGGTTTATACACATTAGGCAGCAAGGGAGAAACTGTGCATACATAGCATATTTGAGCATTTTTAAACAGATTTCAGACCTGGGACCAAAGCTAAAAGCAATTGGACTTAACTCCAAATTCACAAACTCAAACATGTATTATAATCTGAAGCTCAAAACCAGAAACATGTATGCAACATAAACTCTTATTTCCCTATAATCAAAACAGGCAGGAAGCAAAAACATATAAAGAATAGAAGCACACAGAAGCAAAATTGAATGCTAAAAAAAGAAACCAAACAGAAATTTCATGAACTTATAAATCTGAAGTGCAATAAGGTGCAAGATGTTAATGCAAGAACAGCCAGCATATTGAAATATGTTTGGATCAACTGAAGTAATAATAGGCAATGTAACTTGCAATATCAATGAGCCAAATAATAACAACAAACATTCATCCTGGATTGGAAATAACAAAACAGTAGGCAGTCCTATTCAGCAACAACATGAGCAACCCAGAACAGTGACCAAAACTCAATATTTGCAAGACTAGGACAGATGTAACAGAATGTTCATAATTGGCAGATTCAACACTAGAAACAGAATATGGATCTAAACAGAAGTAATATCAATGATGAACAAGTCTATATAATTTAGGAATTGTAAATAAAGAAAATAACACAGAACCAATATCAAATTATTCCAGATTCTAAAAATATAAAGATTATCTCAGAAACAGAACCATATATTAATCTAAAGCATTGCATCGATGACTAGAAGCAAAACAGAAATATAACCAACATCAATCTGGTTCTCGAATGAATTCATCCATCACATTCGTCAAAAGAAAATCAAAAGAAGGAAAATAAGTGACAGAAGAAGTACCTCAAACTAGAATCCTCAGAATCGATTTCAATTGATACTTCGAATGTCTTTACAAGAATTTTACAATCTGAGGAAGAATTGACATTTTACACTCAAAATTGATTCTCAATATTAAATTAATTTTGATATGAGAACCAATTAAAACAATAAGATAAAGGGAAATTCCAACAGGAATCCAAAAT
Organism: Croton setiger; assembly: GCA_948099555.1. Classification (NCBI taxonomy): domain Eukaryota; kingdom Viridiplantae; phylum Streptophyta; class Magnoliopsida; order Malpighiales; family Euphorbiaceae; genus Croton; species Croton setiger. The sequence continues at coordinate 13,020 of CANUEY010226909.1, forward strand.
CCCCCAAATTTTTAGAAACCCTAAAATTCTAAAACTCAGAAAATTCTTTCAATTGCTTATAGATTTTTCTCGATTGCTCTCTCTTTGGACCCCCAATTTTACAATTGCTCAAAACCCTAAGAGCTATGAACCCAGAATCTGAAGAAAGCTTACTGATTTTTTTCTCCCCCCTCAATTTTACAAAAACTCCAAAAACCCTCAAAATTCTAATAAGCTTACTTGTTTTTCTCTTCGAATGCCTCCCCCCAATTGTTGGTTGCTGGCTCCCTTTTTTTCCCAGTCCCCCGCAAAGCCGTCACCCACGTTCCTCCATTTTTGCCACTTTTGTTTCGTGCTCAACCGCGAAGCAATCGTCCACGTTCCACCATTTTCACCACTCTGGTTTAGTGTCTCAGTTCGAAGAACTTTGTCTTCGACTGTTTTCTTCTTCGTTTCATCTGATTTTCTCTTTTTCTTTTTGTTTTCTGTTTAAATGAAATGACGTCGCTTCATTAGAGGTGGAAACGGCGTCGTTTGATCCTTCTTGGGCGCGTTTCCCTTAAGTGAAATGGCGTCGTTTTGTTCCTCAACAAAATGGCGTCATTTCGTTCCACAGGCAGGCGGCCCCCTTCCAATCTTTCAGCTATTTATGTTTTCCTCCCCAATTCTTTCCTTCTGTCTGCAAATAGGTCCTTCTTGTTTCCAAATCTCCCTACATTCTTTTATTCTTCTTCAATTTAACCCATTCTTTCCTTTTTTTTTTTCAAATTTTCTTCCTCTTTCATTATTATAATTATCTTATGTATATATTATTTTTTTCTAAAATATATATATTATTATTCATTAAATATAAAACTAAGCTTTCTATTATTTTTAAATCACATTTCTTTTTTTTCCTTTTTTTTAAATAAAATCAAACAAAATTAAAACTAAAATATACAAAATTAGAATTAAAATTTCTTTTATTTTCTTTTCTTTTTTAAAATTTCTTTTAACATCAAAAATAAAAATAATAATACATCAAATAAATAATTTTTTTTTTGAAAGAAGAGGAATTTTAAATTAAATTGAAACATTAAAATACTTTGGGAGAGAGAGAAAAACGAGCTGTTTTGAAATTATACGGATCTCGAGCTCAGAACATAAATCGACTTTGGCTATTTTTCGGGGGCAAAAATCGAGCATCAACACAGTCATCTCAAAATCATCCATCATTGAGTTTTTAAAATTGTTAAACATGAGAGTATCATTTCCTGTAAATATGAGGTCATCAACGTATAAAAAAGCAATAAGAATCTTCTCTTTTTCAATTTTCACAAAAAGAGTGTATTCATATTGACATTTATGAAAACCATCTTTTAAGAAATGAGCCTCAATTTTAATGTACCAAGCACGTGGGGCTTGTTTTAAGCCATACAAGGCCTTTTTTAACTTATAAACTTTATGTTCACTTCCTTTCTTAATATAACCAAGTGGTTGTTCAACAAATACCTGCTCCTTTAAGTCACCATGTAGAAAAGCTGATTTCACATCCAATTGAAAGATGGGCCATGATTTTTGAGCTGCAATTGCAATCAACAACCGAATTGTGTCATGTCGTGCTACAGGTGCAAACACTTCAGTGTAGTCCACTCCAAACTCTTGCTTATAGTCTTTTGCTACCAAGCGTGCTTTGAACTTGTCTACTTCACCATTTTCCTTGAGTTTTGTTTTATACACCCATTTTACTCCAATTGGCTTAACACCAGTAGGAAGTTCAGTTAATTCCCATGTCTGATTTCTTTTTATTGCAGCGATCTCCTCATTCATGGCCTTGTGCCATTTAGACTCCTTAACAGTACTTTCAAAGGTAATAGGATCACAACAATCTGAAAATAAAGCTAAATGAGTAACAAGATTTTCAGATTGATCAACTCCAGTTACCTCATAATCTGACATCCATGTAGGCCGGCGTCTAACATGATTAGAGCACTGCCTTGTTGGTTCACTGGATTGTTTATTAATTACTGTCACTGTTGGCATTGTTGGTTCACTGGATTGTTCATCAATTGCTGTCATTGTTGGCAAAATTTCATAGGTTGTAGGAACTCCATGTTGAGCATCTTCAGGGGAGTCATTTGATAGAATTAGCTGAGTTAGATTTTCATTAACTCCCTCTTCTAAATCTAACATAATAGAGTTTTCATTTGTAGTAGCTTTTTCACTCCATGTCCAAAATGTATCTTCATCAAAAACAAGATCAAGGCTGCTTAAAATATTCTTTGTGTTAGGATTATATAACTTATAAGCTTTAGATTGATCACTAACACCAAGAAAAATACATTTTTCCCCTTTATCATCTAACTTTTTCCTTTTCTCATCAGGAATATGGGCATAAGCAACATACCCAAATATTTTGAAATGACTTACGCATGGTTTTCTTCCACTCCATGCCTCTTCGGCGTCATATTTTGAACAGACAAAGTTGGCTTCTATTCAAAATATGAATGCTCCATGCGACTGCTTCAGGCCAAAAATTCTTTGGAACAACACTTCTTGTTAAAATGCTCCACAACATATTGAGGATAGTGCGATTCTTCCGCTCGCAAACACCGTTTTTTTTTTTGGTGTATAAGCTACTGTAAGCTGCCGTTTGATTCCATGTTCTTCACAAAATTTTGTAAACTCATGAGAAGTGTATTCTCCTCCAAGATTAGTACTACCACTTTCTTTTTCAACCAATACCTTAAAACGTTTGAAAGCAACAAATGTTTCTGACTTCTCTTGCAAAAAATACACCCAAGTTTTTCGACTGAAGTCATCAATGAAGGTGATAAAATTTCGTTTACCACCATTGGAGTTAGGTTTTGTTGACCCACAAAGATCCGAATGAATCAATTCCAACACTTGCTCTGCTCTTCGAGAGGTGCCTTGCAGAAATGGACTGCGTGATTGTTTGCTAACAACGCAACTTTCACAAATTTCCGTTGGAGCTACAATTTGAGGAAGACCAGTCACCATGTTCTTTTGATGTAGTGTTTTTATTCCATTAAAATTAATGTAACGTCCTCTCTTATACCTTACGTTATAAAACATGTCATATTTTTTTTAAAAAAAAATTTGTATTACCATTTTAATTACCATGTTAAACTATACCAAAACATCATAAACCAAATATATATCAAACATAAACCAAATATTAAACATACATTTTTACAAATTCTATATTTACATATTACTATGCCATATTATCCCAAAACTTAATAAACATATATATACATGCCAAAATAGAAAAGTAATGCTATACAGGAATAGCATTAAACAAAACTCTATATGCAACCGATACAGATCATATGATGTGAGGGAGAGAGGCCTAGGCTTCAGCTGTACCGACCTGAGCAATAGACCAGTGAAGTCGCAGTACTTCACTCAGACAGCAGACCTGAAAACATAAATATGCGTTTTTTATGAGTCGCAAAACTCAGCAAGTGCTAAACAAAACATATATAATAAATAATGCAATTATCAAACATATCAATACCACTCATTTTTAGGTCACTTATGTCATTTATATAACAGGCTATAATAGCAAATGCATAATGACATGTCATTTCTTATTCATTAGTTGTGATTTATCGACCACATGTTACCCCGGGAATTTCACGGCATAGCAGTAACCATAGCTGGCCAGCAAACCTGTAAGACCGGAAAACATCGTCGGTCATAAAGGGATCCGCAGATCAACCTTTAATATGCAGTATCCACCAGATCATTCTACATTGTATAGGACTCGTAGGTCTTTCTATACCATTTTAGACCAGCAGGCCTTTCCATCAAATCATAGAGGAAACCGTAGTTTCTAAAACGTGAAATCTGCAACATTGGTAACGATAATCACAACCACCTTATTTAAGTTCTGTGGACATATGCTTGAAAATCATATATATCATATTGTCATGCTTATATAATCTCATACTTGTCATAATCATATAATCACATAACCGGATTTCATTACCGGTAACATTAACATGGTATAACATATATCATTTATTCCAGATCATATAACTCAACTGGTCGGATTTCAGTACCGACTCAGGAACCACAAACATAGCAATTCATATAACACATATAACCAATTGACCGGGCTTCAATACCGGTCCAACAATATCAAAAGTCATGTAATAACAAATCATACCTTATAGGTGTTCAATTATCATTTCAAGGCTTTATATCTCTATATATAACATGTTTAGCAATAACATAATATTCATATCAAACACATATAAGTAAGTGGTCTTAGCACTTACCTCACTGCTGTGTGCTCTGGTGGCCCTCGGGTTCCTTACCCCGTGCCGCTCGAGAACTCGTTGCGCCTATAATGCATAATATAGCAATGAGGTTCAAATAACCAAATCAGAAATTCATATATGCTGTGATGCATGATTTCATATTTAAATCTCTGTGTTATCTTTAATTAAAATGGATTACAAATTTCAAATTTCAAACTTATTTTATAACATAATTAAACATATTAAAAATCTTAATTTTCCATATAATAATTATAATTAAGAGTAATTATAATTATTAAAAACCAATTCCAAGCTTAATCAAACCATATAAATAATTAAATCCAATTTCATATTTAAATTCTTTAACTAAACACTTAAAATCTGAGTTTTCAGCCTTAAAACAATCTCAAAATAAATTTCTGACGTCAAAAACGG
>CANUEY010226944.1:0-10083 GCA_948099555.1 Croton setiger
AATGACATTACCTCGCTGCATCAAAACGCAGCCCAATCCCTGAAGTGAAGCATCACTATAAATCACAAAACCGCCTGTACCCGAAGGAATAGTTAACACTGGTGCTGTAGTTAACTTCTCCTTCAACTGATCAAAACTATACTGACAGGCCTCTGACCATATAAAGGGTACGTCTTTCCGAAGCAATTTGGTCATAGGTGCTGCTATCAAAGAGAATCCCTCGATAAACCGACGATAGTAACCGGCCCTACCGAGAGAAAACTCCTGATATCTGTGGTACTCCGTGGTTGTGGCCAATTCTGTACTGCTTCCACTTTCCTGAAATCAACTTCAATACCATTTGCAGATACAATGTGCCCCAAAAACATCACATGGTCAAGCCAAAATTCACACTTATTGAATTTGGCATACAGCTGTCTCTCCCGAAGGATCTGCAAAACTAACCTCAAGTGCCTCTCATGCTCTGAAAGATTCTTCGAATATATCAAAATGTCGTCGATGAACACAATAACAAACTGATCAAGGAATTGCTGAAATATTTTGTTCATCAACGCCATAAACACAGCTGGTGCATTCGTCAACTCGAATGGCATTACTAGAAACTCGTAATGACCATATCGAGTCCGAAAAGCTGTCTTCGGAATGTCTTCCATAGCTATCTTCATAGGTGATAGCCAGACCTCAAATCAATCTTGGAGAAAACTTTGGCTCCCTGAAGCTGATCGAACAAGTTATCCACTCTAGGTAATGGATACTTGTTTTTAACTGTCACCTGATTCAGACGGCGGTAATCAATACATAATCTCATGGTTCCATCCTTTTTCTTCACAAACAACACTGGTGCACCCCAAGGTGACACACTAGGTCTGATGAAACCTCTGTCAAGCAACTCCTGCAGTTGCTTCTTCAGCTCCTGTAGGTCCAGAGGCGCCATTCTGTAAGGTGTAACAGAGATGGGGGCCGTACCTGGAACTACCTCAATAGACATGTCCACCTCTCTATCCGGCGGTAAACCCGGCAATTCCTCTGGGAAGACGTCCTGAAACTCTCTGACAACTGGGATGTCTTCTACTCTGGTGCTCTGCTCTGTCGTGTCGATGACATGTGCTAAGTAGGCTTCGCAGCTCCTCTGAATCAAGCTGAATGCTGTCATCGCTGAAATCAAACATCCCGGCACCCCTGCCATTCTCCGCAGAAAACAACCCTTGTCAGCCCGGGTAGCTCAAAAACTACCTCCTTGGCATAGCAATCGACCTTAGCTCAATGTCGTGCCAACCAATCCATACCCAGTATAATATCAAAACCATGAAAGGGCAGCAAAATCAAATCCGCTGGTAAAGTCTGGTCCCCAATAAAAATCTCACACTGAGGGTATAGGTGTTTAACTCTCTCTCAATCTCCCCAAAGGTGTATGTACGGTAAGCTCATAATCTAAGTGTTTGGGCTCTCTCTGTGTTTGGGTGGACATATGAGATGATACAAATGAATGTGAGGACCTAGGATCTACCAATGCATAAGCAATAAAATCTGGTTTAATGAAAGAAAGTTTACCAGCAATCACTTCCGGAGCAGCAAGAGCCTCATCTCGTGTCAGAGCATATACCCGAGCCTGAGCTGGAGCCTGCGCTGTCGTGCGCTGAATACTACCTCTGCCAAAACCGGCTCCTGACTGAGAGGTCTGTCCTCTACCTCGGCCTCTGCCTCGACTAAAACCAGATCTGGCCCCACTAACACGGGGAAACTGTACTGAAGCCTCAGATGGCGCTCGGCCCAACTCTTGGCGTCTGGGACATTCGTTAAGAAAATGTCCCTGCTCGCCACACATGTAACAGGCGCCAGTGTAACGCTGGCATTCACCCCAATGGTGTCTGCCGCAGAAAGTTCACTGTGGTCTCGACTGGCTCTGACCTCTACCTGTACTTCCCTGATATGAAAATCCACCCCTCTGTGGTCCAGTCTGACAACCCCTCTGAAAGCTCTATGCTCTACCCCTGAAACCGGATGGAACAGGTGCCCTCTGAATGGACGCCTATGGGAACCACCCGCGTCCTGAACCTGAATGTCTCTCTCTCTCTCTCTTCGGCGTTGGAGGTCTCTCTATCTGGATGGCCGCAGCCCGTAGCCTCGAGAAGCTCTCCAGATCAACAGGTGTGATCTTGGTCCGGATGTCATACCTCAATCCTTCCTCAAAACAGCGACATTTATCTCTTTCTATAGCCACCAAGAAATCTGCATAATGTGACAGCTGAGTGAACTTCTCCTCGTAATCTGCCACTGATAAGTCCCCCTGTGTGATGTTAAGGAACTCTCTCTGCTTCTGATCTCTGTATACCTCGGGGATATACTTCTCTTTAAACTCATATCGGAAATCATCCCATGTCAACACTGGCGGTTTAACTCTGGAATTTGGCACCGTCTTCCACCAGCTATAAGCACCACCCTACAAAAGAGAAATGTTGTAGTCGTACCTCTCCTCGGGGGTACTATCCATCATCTCAAACACGCGGTCCATCCGCTCTAACCATATCTCTGCCTCTGCTGGATCCGTCGTGCCATAGAAGTCCACTGCACCTAACTTCCGTAACTCTTTAAAGTTTCTCTTTCTTTCCATAGGTGCGTGACCAGGGTCAGATGCATGGGGCTCAAAAGAACCCTCTACAGATAATGCAGGGTCAGCTGAACCCTCTCCCCTCGAAGAACCATGTGAATGCTCTATGATCCTATATAAAAGTCACATGTCAAATCAATGCATATGAATGAATTCACATATAATGCAGACAGCTAGGCCCTGGGGGGCCGTAGACCAGCTCTGATACCACTAATTGTAACGGCCTCTCTTATACCTTACGTTATAAAACATGTCATATTTTTTTTTATATAAACTTAAATTACCATTTTAGTTAGCATGTTAAACTATACCACAACATTATAAACCAACATATAACATACATATTCCAAATATCAAACATACATAATTACTATTATTTATTTACATGTCATTAAGCCTTATTATCCCAAATTTTATAAACATATATATACATGCCAAAATATAACAGTAATGCTATACAGAAATAGCATTAAACAAAACTCTATATGCAAATGATACAGATGATGTGACATGAGGGAGAGAGGCCTAGGCTTTAGCTGTACCGACCTAAGCAATAGACCCGTGAAGTCTCAGTACTTCACTCAAACAGCAGACCTGAAAACATAAATATGCGTTTTGTATGAGTCGCAAAAACTCAGCAAGTGCTAAACAGAACATATATAACAAAAAAGGCAATTTATCAAACATATCAATATTAATCGTTTTCAGGTCACATATATCATTTATTAACAAGCTATAATAGCAAATGCATAATGACATGTCATTTCTTATTCATTGGTTGTGATTTATCGACCACATGTTAGCCCGAGAATTTCACGGCATAGTAGTATCTATAGCTGGCCAGCAACCTGTAAGACCGGAATTTATCTTCGGTCAAAAAGGGATCCATAGATTAACCTTTAATATGCAGTATTCACCAGATCATTCTGCATTGTATAGGACCCGTAGGTCTTTCTATAACTGTTGACGCTTAATTTTTGCCCCAAAAAGTACCGATGATGACAAAAATGCCAACAGCACGATGAAATCTCCAGAGTTCCGAAAACAGCTCTTGTTCGTTCAATTTCCAGAATGTTCCAAGTTTTCTTCTCTTTCAAATTGTTTTAGTGATTTTAATCCAAGCCCGAGGAATTCCCTTTTCTCCAAAAAAAAAAATATGTTCGAGTCTTTATTTTTAATTTTTGATTATTTTTGATTTTAAAGAAAAAATATAAAAAAGAAGAGAAATTCTAATTTTATTCAAATTTCCCTTTATAATGAATTTTTAATTTTTTAGGTTTAAAATTTGGTTTTGCTTTAATTTCTATTTTAAAAATTAAAATGTGATTGATATTTAAATAAAGTTCCACTTTTGTTTTTGAAGAAAATATAAAAGAAATAGGTCAATTTTGAGATAATTGGAGAAAAAGGGTAAAATTAAAGGAGAATAGAAGTTTTGGGGTAAATTAGTAAATAAAGGAGGGAAATAAGGATGCAATTGAATTAAATCAAGAAGTTCTAGGGTCAAAAGTATAATTATAAAAAAGTTGAGGGCTGGAATTGAAAAAGGGAGTATGAACAGATCGAACCAGAATCGGTTCGATCTGAGATTGGGTTCGGTTCGAGGTTGGTTTCTGGTTCAATTGCAGAATTAAAAAAAATAAAATAAAACGAAATCTGTTACAGACGAAAGAAAATTGAAATCAAATTGGGGGAAAGGGAAGTTAGGTTTCCATGGACGAAATTGAAAAATTGAAGTTTGAATTACAGAGAACGAAGGGGGGGTAATTGAGAGTAAATTGAAAGGGAAGCACGAAACTGAGTGGAGAAAGTGGAGAGCAGGGATTAGAGCAACCAGAAATGGAAAAACAGATGGGGATAGTTTGTTAACAGAAAAAGGAAAAGAGAGATGAGTGAGAAGGAGCGTCTGGAGCACTGGGATTGGTGGACGAATCAGAAGCAAGAAGCCGTTGGTAGAGTTGGTTATATAAGGAGCAGAAGCTCGTTCGAGAAAGGGGAGGATTTTCGGTTTTTTGAAAAGGGAGTCCAGAACCTGCTGGAAACCCTCGAGTAATTCGGTTTTCTTCTTTTCTTTTCTTCGAAAATTTCTTCTGTATTGAAACATTTTCTGTAAAAACTTCTTCAATTTTGGATAATTTGAATCCAGAATTGGGGAATTAGAATTTTCAATTGGTTTTGTATTCTGGATTGAGTAAGCTGTAAGAATTGTTGGAACAATTTGGATTCTGATTTCGAAAGAGGACTGTCGAGCTTATTCTGAGGTACTGTAAATCATAATTTCCTTTATTTAAATTTTGATTTCGTTGATTGAAAATGGTTGGAATGGTTTGGAAGCCAGATTGAATCCTGGTGATAGATGTTTGTGTTGTTTCTTTACTCTGATTGATTTCTGCTGTGAGATATGATTATAATATTTGGCTTTTTGTTTGAATAATGAACTATGAATGCTGTTGATTAATTTGTTTATGATCAATCTGTACATTTGGCTTCCTGTTTTGGATAATGCTCTATGAATGTTAGTAATTAATCAGTTTGCATTTTTTTAGTTTAAATGATTAAAATGATTAGCTTCTGTGTCATTCTCTGGTTTCTGTCATAAAAATGTATTTTGATGTTAAGAATGGATTCATTAGATCTGGAGAGGGTATTGACAGCATAGATGAATCCTTATTGATGCTTTCATGAACATAGCATGCACATACCCCTTTTCATTGTTTTTAGTAACATATCCATTTCTGGATCTAACTGTGCCCTGTATTCAATATCCTTCTTGTTGAGCTGAGATTATTGTGATGCCCACTGAGTTGTTAAGTTGTCTAGAGATCAGAACCCTGTAATCAGACTATTTGCTGGTTGTGATTTAAGTTGTTTGCTGTCCTTTGTTTGTTTAATCATATGGAAGATTTATTGTCAAAGATCTGCATCTCTTTTCTTGGAAGTTTTCACAGTTTGCATGCTAATTTCATTAGTGATATTGCTGCTTGGTATATTGCTTCATAAACAGAATCAAAAGTAATGAAAGTAGAGAGAAATTTGTGTGCGTTTTGCTGTAATATTGCTGCTGAATTCATCCAGAATTGATTGAAGCTTTACATAGAATGCCCTTATTCAAGCATTATTCATATATTGTGCTTAATATTGTAAGAATTGTTTTTGTGTTGACCTGGATTGAATTTGTTTGATGTATGAGCAATTTATGAAGCATGAACAGCCATAATGGAATAATCTGCATGAAAAGTAGGTATAGAGTTAGAAGGGTAAAATGGTAATTTTTAGAAAATGATAAAAATTGGATGTTGTTTGATGTTTGCTTGCTGGAATTGATTGATTAATTGCTGGATTGCTTGAATTTTAATGATTTGGAGTGTTTGAACAAATTTGGGGCAGTTTTGTAATTTTCAAAAATATAAGGGGCATTTTGGTAATTTTACTTAGTTTGAAGGGCTAAACTGAAATTTGCATAAATTGTTCAATTTAATGTTCCTTTGCTTGTGTGATTGATTAATATGCTTAATTTCGATTAGTTTAAGTTTGAATGGATGAAATTGATGTTTTTGGACTTAATTGTAAAGTTTTACATCTTTAAGGACCAATTTGTAATTTTACATTTTATGCTTTAATTTTTGCAATTTTGGGTTTGGGTTTAATTTTGGGGATTAATTAAGGGTAGATTGTAATTAATAGGGATTCGGTTTTGTAATTAGTTTTCTTAGGATTTTATTTTTTCTGCAATTTATTTTCCGTATTTTTATCGATTTCTAGTTTGTGTTTTGCGCGAACATTAATTATCACCGATTAGGAACATCGTTTTAGAGTTTTAAAAAATAAATCACCGACTTGACTTAAATTTCAAAAATCAATTTTGGTTAGCGAGGCCGGTTTACGAACCGGGCGTTAGTCGAAATTTAATCTCGGCTAACGTACCCAACCCGCTTACCCTAATCTGGTTCAAACCAATCGCTTTATCCAAAATAAAAAAAACGGAGTCAACTTATTTTATTTAATTTGGTTTTCTAAAAACCGGTTCCCGACGGGTGGCAACTCAAAATTTTTAAGACCGATCAGTTCGGCAATACCCAAAATGTTTTATCACTTTGTTTTCAAAATCAAAAAAAATCATAAGTGTTTTTTTCGGTTTAATTAAAATCGGAAAAGTCGTCCGCCCGAATCGGGCCGTCATCACTTCTTCAGACAGGCTTCAAGATCTTTGGCAATTTCGGTTCTTAAGTCTGATCCGATTTCTAAATTTTTAGGGTTTTCAGTAGTGCTTAAATTAAATTTAGTGCGATGCGATGCATTAATATCAAAGACATGCATGAAATGATTGAAATGATGCAAAGAATCAGAAAGAAAAAGATCACAGACATAAGCAAAGTTCATATCAATATTATTAAAGAGAAGTGGCAAGCCACTGGCATTGTTCTCATACATATCCAAATTACAGAAAGGTTCATAAGTAATCTCTTCCTCAAACAAATCATCAATACAGTTCTTGATCTCTCTAACAATCGGCTCTGGGAGTGCCTTTTCTTCAGCAGCTGAAATGTTCTCCTTGGTCAAACCTGCTCCTTTCTTCTCCACTTCTGGATTCAGCTCCTCCTGGTTCTGCTCTTTTTCAGCTCCATCCTTCTTCTGAACAATCCCGGGACTGATCTCCACTTTGCCAGCTTCCTCTGCTTCTTTCCTTTGAACCGCTTCTATCTGGCCTTGACCCCCGATTCCCAGAAGGTCTTCAAACTCTTTCACAATCTCCTCCAATGCCGGAGTAGGCCCTGAATGTTCTCCCAAACCATTAATCTCCTTAAAAGCTTCACGATCAGCAGAATCTCCCAAAATCATTTCCTCAAAGTCGGTCATAAAAACTCTCAACCCTGGATACACCTTCCCATTTACTTCAAAATCATCATAAGCAGCAAGAGTAAAGAAAAGCCTATTAAGTCCCTTTTCAAACTTGGGTTCACGGATGTCATTCCAAGTCTTCCTTCCACCATTATAGCCTAACCCAGCTCATTTTTCGAACATCTGGTGAGTAGAAATTGGCTCTGTAATTCCTTGCCCGTATTTCCCCAAGCCACTACCTTATCTGTAGCCATACTTCTTCATAATTCTCTCCCCGATATTATCAGCCCCCAACACAGCTACTTGAAATCCACTCATCGGTAGTTCAATTTCTCCTTTATTCAGTAAAGCGACACCAACTTTGGGTTGTGCATTTATCGTGACCACGTCATTACCAAAAGGGATCTTAATTTTCCTGTGCAGGGTTGAAGGCATTCCGCCTAGAGGATGAAACAAAGGCCTACCTAGCAACACAGCAAACGTTGCCGGAATGTCCAACACAGTTATTTCTACTATGCTCTCAGTTGGACCCACCTTTACCTTGGCTTGGAAGGTCCCTTCAACTCCTCTCTTCGTATTGTCATAGGCTCTGATGACTACACCTGAAGGCTTTAGTTCTGACATATCAATCTTAAACTTTGGGAGCAGTTTCAGAGGACAAACATTTAACGCCGAACCATCATCCACCATGACATTTCCCGTTAATCGCCCATTTATCTCCGCTTGAATAAACAGAGGCTTTATGTGGTTTCTTCCCTCCGGAGTAAGATCCCTTTCAGAAAAGACTATTTCAGATTGAGGCTTTTGTATGACAACCACTAAATCCTCAGCGGTTACTTCGGTTGGCACTCGACATGTGGCCAAAGCTTTAAGTAAAGCTTCCCGATGGCTCTTCGAGGCCAGAATAAGATCCCATATAGTCACGTCGGCCCTAGTTCTTATCAACTGTTTCAACACTGATTCTGCATCCGTTCCCCCAGGACATGCCTCTTTCTTCTTCTCATCATTCTTCTTTGCATTGTCTTCTTCTTCGGCTTGAGTTTCCTTTCTTATTTCCCCAAGCTTCTTACTACAACTTCCGTCAGTTCTCAAATCTGATGGCTTAAAAACACGACCGCTACGGGTCAAATTACCTACTGACTTTTCAAAAACGTCCACTGGCTTCTCTTCTTCAGCTACTTCCTTTTCTTTTAGTGATGCTTCTGACAAGGCTTTTACGATCTCGACTTGTACTTCGAACTCCAACTCCTCCCGGTTTTCGTCATCGCTGTCGCTTGCCCAAATACTGGACGCCATCACTTCCTTTACCACCATACTCTTCATCACCTCCCGAATCTCCTCTTGCTCAATTCCAGCTATGACTTCTTCTTCTGACTTAAAACTTCCAATCACATACACACCGTTGGGGGAAAAATCTGGCAATGGATTCTTTGTGGTGCTTGGCTTGACCTTTTCGGGGTCAGGAATTTTCCCACTATCAATGAGATCCTGAATCTCATGTCGAAGACGTTTGCAGTTGTTGGTGTCATGACCTTTGCACTGATGGAAGTCACAGAATGCCCGAACGTTAAATCTTGCAGGCAATGGGTCGGGAAGCGGTCTCGGCTCCAGCGGCTGTATCAATCCCCTCTTAATGCACCTCTCTAAAACCTTGGATAAAGGTAAGGAGAACTCGGAAAATCTCCTTCCTGTAGTGTTCCTCAAAGCATTAATATTCTGATGTCCACCCACTTTCAAGCTACTAGTTCCGGCGGACCCCGTCTGTTTACTTACTCCACCTCCTGCCCGGTTACCACTAAATCCAGGCTTGGCATTAGCCCTCCGTTCTTCATTCAATTGGTTTTCAATTCGAATTCCCATCTTGTATACTTCTGAAAAATCTTTCAGAGGGATGTAGTACATTTTGCTTCTGAATGCAGGGAGAGTACCTTTGATAAACATCTCAATCAGCTCGCTTTCATCCGGCCTATTCTTGATTAGGATCAATCTCTTCCTCCATCGGGTCAGATAGTCTAAAAATGACTCTTCCGGATTTTGTGTGGTGGTTTCAAGCTCCCTCAATCCAACATTCATTGTTGTGTTGAAGGAAAAATGATCTAAAAACGCCCTCGACAACTCCACCCAATTGGCTTTCTTACTCTGGTCTAAGGAGTGATACCAGAACAAGGCCGGACCTTGTAATGAAGTAGAGAACCAATCCAACATGAACTGGGGCGACAGACGGTTTAGCTTCGCAATCAAGACATATTGGTTCAAATGGACCACCAGGTCTCCGTCCCCGTCGAACTTAGCTGGCTTATGTAGTTTCTCTGTTGGCCCCCAGCACGAGGTGTCACCCGTGTACTCTTCCAAATCATAACCCATATCATTCTGTGCCGACAACTGAGCTTGCAATTTTCCGATCAACTTCTCCATCGACTCCATCCTTTCTTCCATCGTAGACTTTCCTTTGACTGAATCATCCGGAATTTCAATAGGGTCTTTACTATTCCGGGCTCTTTCATACATGGTCTTATGGTATTCCGGATCTTGGTCATTAAGCAGCGGGTCAAAAATCTCTGGTTCTTTACCCTTATTCTGCCCAGATGCAGCTGTGGGAACTTGAGGTCGACCTTGCATTGTCACACCCATTTCAG
>CANUEY010227022.1:0-23162 GCA_948099555.1 Croton setiger
GGAATTTCTTGATCGAAACCATCGAAACGCTTTAAGGAGAGGAAAATTCAAAACATTCTGGAAGATTTGATCGAACGAGAGCTGTTTACGGAACTCTTGGATATTTCATAGAGCTGTTGGCATTTTTATCATCATCGGTACTTTTTGGGACAAAAATTAAGCGTCAACAGGGACCTAATTGCGAATTTTGTAAAGTTTAGGGGATAAATTGTAAATTTTCATAAAATGCCTTTAAATTGCTTATTTTGGGCGCCGGGTTTATTTTCGGGGTTTATTTCGGGTAGAATGTATTTTAGGAGATTCGATTTGTAATTATTTTCTCCGAGAAATCGGAGGAAGAATATTTTAGAATAAGGGCTGATTTATTTCCTGCAATTTAAATTTTCACAATTTATTTTTTTTTTATTGTGTTTTTTGAACAAACGACTTTAATCACCGATTAGGAACATCGATAGCGGCTTTTCAAAAATAACTGTCTTAACTTTAATTTCGGAAAATCAAATTTGGTTTTAGAGGCCGGTTTAAACCGGGCGTTAGTCGAAATTGTAATTTCGGCTAACGTACCCTACCCACTTACCCAAAATTTTTTGGTTCGGATTTTTGTGCCTTATCCAAATTTTAAAACGGAGTCAAACATTGTTTTTGGTTTTTCTTAAAAACCGGTTCCCGATATGGGTGGCGACTCAAAACGAATTTTAAAGACCGACTAGTTCGGCAAACAACCAAAAATGACTTTTATCGCCTTTACCTGTTTTCGAACCGAAAACCGAACCGAGAACTTTTGTTGAAAATTGAATCCTTGCAAGAAAACCCTTTCGATCACGGAAGGAAAACCGACCGTCGGCGGTCCGACCGGTTCTCAAAATCGGGCCGTTTACACATACCAATTCCACTAAATAAATATTCAAACCCATTATTTAATTTTTTATGGATTGAATACCCAAAAAAATAAAACTACTTTTATTTCTACACACATAGCTAACATAACTAATTAATATGAATATGATTTCAGTCTAATACATAACCAAATTCTCAAAAATTAACATGATACCAGATAATAGTTATTATCTTTAAAAATATATTAAAATTGCTAGTTAAAAGTATACTTGTATAAATATAATTCAAATTATCTAATTAATGGACAGTTGAATTTTTAAATATTTCCTATTATATACTAATATTCTATTTTTTTAAAAGAATTATAGTTTATTTTTATTTTATTTTTCACTCATAATTTCTGAAAATTTTCTAAATCTGTAAAAATATTTCAAAATTTTTTTAATAAATTATTTTAAAAATAATAAAATAAAATATCATAAATTTAACATTGAATTTAAAGTGTAAATATAACTTTTTATCCTAAATTTAAATTAACTAATTTTTAAATTCAAATTTTTGATATATTTTTAGAAAATATATAAAATATTACGTTAATTAACTGTATAATTAACTCACAAAATATAACTTTTTCAATGATAAAATATTATTTTCTAATTATTATTTAATATTATTTTATAGATGAAAATTATTTCCTAATTTTATAAATTATATTTTTTATATATATCTAATATATATACATTTAATGGACACTTTTAATATATTTATAAATAGTTTATGAATTATGATTCTCTTATTAAAATGGGAGTGATCAAATAAAAAAAAGTTTAAATTATGCATTGAAAGTTGCTACTAATTAAAAATTTTCTAAAGTCAAAAATTTTGAATTTAAATATTAATGAAACAAATTTAACAATTATTATCGTTTTTACTTTTATTCAAAAACTAATATTGTCCTTTCAAGTATTAAACTAATATTTTGAATTTAAATATTAACACAAGTCAAGTCACCTTCCAAGTATTACTCTGTTAAATTACAAAAATTAATTTTATTAATTAATAGTTTGATATTTCTATTAATAATATTCATTAAGAATTAAATAAATAATAATTAATTTGAAAAAATTTATTGGACCAACATAATTAATTTTGATAATATTCTATTTCATATATACAATAATTTCATCTTTATAAATAGACTCATTTAGAAAAAAGAAAAATTATTTTTAATATTTTATGTATATATAATGAAATATAAATCACTGTAATTACAATTATTGATATAATTATATGTAAATTTTAAAATAGAAAACATAATTTACTAATCTATTAATATAATTTAATTAAATTTATGTTGAAAGTTTAAAATTTAGTGTAAATTTGATTTTTTAAATAGAATAATGTTGGCGAGTCGACGGCAGTTGAAGGAAAGATGTCTTTTAGAGAGGTGGCCGAGCTCCAAGTCACAATCATTGGTGTATAGTGCCTTTGTTGTTTATTGATCTTATTCGGTTCTTTTACTAATGTTAAAACTGTATTATTCAATTTTTTAGTGATTACTTCCTGAATTGGTTAAAATGGATAAGCTTACATTTGGAGATTTTTTTAAGCGAATCTTCCTGAATTAGTTAAAATGGATAAGCTTGCATTTGAAGATTTTCTTAAGTCAATCCTACAAAAATTATAAAAGCAGGTTAAGATTTATAAGCTTATATTTGAAAATTATAACATGTTTAAGGAAATCTCCAAATGTAAGCTTACGAATATTAACATGCTTTTATAATTTTCAGTAGAATTCGCTTAATAAAATTTTCAAATGTAAACTTATTCATTTTAATTAACTCATGAAATGATTATTAAAAAAATTGAAAAATTAAATAATATCCGATTTAACTAAGATCAGTAAAAAATTGAATAATATCTGTTTTAACATCAGTAAAAAAATTGAATAAGATTATAAAAATAATAAACAATAAAGGTAATATACGTCAGACAAAAGAATAATAGGGTCTAAAATATAAATTTTCATCATAAGTGAATCCTACAAAAATTATAAAAGCAGGTTAAGATTTGTAAGCTTATATTTGAAAATTATAACATGTATAAGGAAATCTCCAAATTTAAGCTGACGAATATTAACATACTTTTATAATTTTAAGTAGGATTCGCTTAATAAAATTTTCAAATTTAAGTTTATTCATTTTAACTAATTTATGAAATGATTATTAAAAAAATTGAAAAATTGAATAATATTTAACTAACATCAATAAAAAAATTGAATACGATCATAAAAATAATAAACAATAAAGGCAATATACGCGAGTAATTGTGACAAAAGAATAAGTGGATCTAAAATATAAAACTTTCATCATTTATACTTCAGAATTTTCTTAAGCGAATCCTACAAAAATTATAAAAGCAGGTTAAGATTTGTAAACTTATATTTGAAAATTATAACATGTTTAATGAAATCTCCAAATGTAAGCTTGCGAATATTAACATGCTTTTATAATTTTCAGTAAGATTCGCTTAATAAAATTTTCAAATATAAGTTTATTCATTTTAACTAACTTATGAAATGATTATTAAAAAAATTGAATAATTGAATAATATCTGATTTAACTAACATCAGTAAAAAAAATTGAATAATATCCGTTTTAAGTGACATCAGTAAAAAAACTTGAATAAGATCATAAAAAGAATAAACAATAAAGATAATATACGTTAGTAATTTTGACAAAAGAATAAAATGGTCTAAAATATAAAATTTTCATCATTTATACTCCAAAATTTTCTTAAGCGAATCTTATAAAAATTATAAAAGCAGGTTAAGATTTGTAAGCTTATATTTGAAAATTATATCATGTTTAAGGAAATTTCAAAATGTAAGTTTACGAATATTAACATGTTTTTATAATTTTTAGTAGGATTCGCTTAATAAAATATTTAAATGTAAGCTTATTCATTTTAACTAACTTATGAAATGATTATTAAAAAAATTGAAAAATTGAATAATATCTTATTTAATTAACATCAGTAAAAAAAATTGAATAATATCCGTTTTAACTAATATCAGTAAAAAAATGAATAAAATCATAAAAAGAATAAACAATAAAAATAATATACGCCAGTAATTATGATAAAAGGGTCTAAAATATAAAATTTTCATCATTTATACTTCAAAATTTTCTTAAGCGAATCTTACAAAATTATAAAAGCAATTGTAAGCTTATATTTGAAAATTATATTATGTTTAAGGAAATCTCAAAATGTAAACTTACGAATATTAACATGCTTTTATAATTTTTAATAGGATTCGTTTAATAAAATTTTCAAATGTAAGCTTATTCATTTTAACTAAATTATAAAATGATTATTAAAAAAATTAAAAAATTGAATAATTTGACTAACATCAGTAAAAAAAAATTGAATAATATCCATTTTAACTAAAATCAGTAAAAAATTGAATAAGATCATAAAAAGAATAATAATAAAGGCAATATACGCGAATAATTGTGACAAAAGAATAAAAGGGTCTAAAATATAAAATTTTCATCATTTATACTTCAAAATTTTCTTAAGCGAATCCTACAAAAATAATAAAAGCAGATTAAGATTTGTAAGCTTATATTTCAAAATTATAACATGTTTAAAAAAATCTCTAAATGTAAGCTTATAAATATTAACATGCTTTTATAATTATCAATAGGATTCGCTTAATAAAATTTTCAAATATAAGCTTATTCATTTTAATTAAATTATAAAATGATTATTTAAAAAATTGAATAATTGAATAATATCTGATTTAAATAACATCAGTAAAAAAAATTAAATAATATCTATTTTAACTAACATCAGTAAAATTATAAATGAATAAACAATAAACGTAATATACGCTAGTAATTATGACAAAAGAATAAGAGGATCTAAAAAATAAAATTTTCATCATTTATACTTCAAAATAATTAATTCTCGGCTATAAATACCATATTTTTAATTAATTAAATTTATTTTCAGGCAACGTTCATTTTATTTGATTTTATTAATTGAAATTTTTCAATATATATATATTAAAAATTATGTTTAGCATTCATACAATTGTTTTTGTTATATTTTATTTCAAATAATTATTTTAAATTCATAATCCATATAAATTGCAATATATTATATAATATGATAATATTAGTAATATGAAAATCTATTTAATCTTTAAATTTTGTATAATATTATTTTTCATCCTTTTGTAAATATGATTAATAAGTTGTTGTATTTTATATCCGTTTAATTAAAAGGTTTTATCCAAAATTCTGAAGATATTTCATTATTTTCCACTAAATCTCATTAAATCTTTTGAGAAAATAATATTTAAAATGGCACAATATTTTGAAATTTTGGATGGAATGACATTTTAATTAAATAGAGATAAAATACAGATTCTTATAAATTATATTTATAAAATGTAGATAAAGATATTAATATTATACAAAATCTAGAGAATAAATAATTTTTTTGATTATATAATTTTTATAATAATCTAAAGAATAATCTCTATATTATAATTTTTTTGAAGTTACTGCTCATTAGCAGTCTTCTTTATATAAAAATCATTTTTACTTATATAATTTACGTACAATAATTTTTATCACATTATTTGTTTATAAAAATATTAGAAAGTTTGATATTTTTAACTATTAGTTTGATAAATTTTCTAATGAAATTGAAAATTTTGAAAAAAAAAATATTTAGTATTAATAAATTGAAGTTATTGTAAACTTATTATTAAAATATGAAGAATTAACTTTTTTATGATAATAATTGGTTAATAAATTAAAGAAAATCAAAAGTTTCTTCACTCTTTAATCTATTTTAAAATTATAAAAAATTGAAAAAATGTCAATTGTTATTGGGTTCACATCTTTTTATATATTTTAATAGTATATACGGTCTTGATCAATTAATTTATAACTGTACAAATAGGTATAATTAGGATGCTTTAATATAAGAATTTAACCGTTTTATTTGATAATATAATCTACTCCAATATTGAAGGAAGAATAAAGGAGAATATATAATTATGGTGAAAACAAATATAAAAATTTCAAAAATCATATCTGATAACAAATGGGATGTTTTTTTTAAAAAAAAAAAACATAATTAATTATATTTAATTTAGATTTATATAATTAATTAATTTTTAAACACAAAAATGAAATGAAATGACATTTACTATCATTTATTAGTATTATATTCTAATTTTTAGTCAAAGAATCCCAAGAAGGAATTAAAAGGTATTTTTTTTCTTAAATTCTTAAAAACTCATAATGAAATATTAATTAAGTGGTAATTAATTTTGGATACCTGAAATTTAATTTAACAAACTCGTAAATCTCTCTATTTTGGAAATTATATCAACGGATCCCTAACTTTTGAAAAAATAGACTCTCAGGTATTTCCGTCCACTTTGACCGTTAGTCAACAGAAAAGTTAACGTTTTTTTTTTCTTAAAAACTCATAATGAAATATCAATTAAGGGTAATTATTTTTGGGTTCCTGAGATTTGGCCCAACAAACTCGTAGGTCCCTATATTTTGAAAATTATATCAACGGGTCCCACCTTGATTATTTTTTATTTTTATAGTGAATGAGACCCACAGATTTGATTTAATAATTAGGGTGGTCTGATTCAAATAAACCATGGTTCGATTTAAATAAATCAAAGGGTAATTTGGTCATTTTGAAAAAAAAATTGACTTTTCCGTAGACTAACGGCCAAAATGGACGGAAGTACCTGAGAGTCTATTTTTTTAAAAGTTAGGAACCCATTAATATAATTTCCAAAATAGAGAGATCTACGAATTTGTTGGGTCAAATCTCAATGACCTAAAAATAATTACCCGTTAATTAATGTTAAAAATAATTGTTTCGCAGTTATTTGCAATAAAAAGGGTTATTGTTCTAGTTTAATATTATGATTATTGGAATGTTTCGGTTCCTAAAGGAAGAAAGGAAATCTTTATTTACTTAAGTGGAAATGAAGGAAAACACTCAAAATAAAGCATTCATGTGTAGTTTTACAAATAGTTTTAATAATAATTAATTGGCTGTTATGGCTCATAATAAAATGGTTTTATTATTATTATTATTATTAGCTGTTATGGCTCATAATAATTTGCAATTTTTCGTTAACTAAAAGGTAGAGAGTTAGTATTATAAGCAAGCAATGTAAATATGCATGCTTAATTTGCATGGAATGTATACTCGTTAGTATAGTTTATTAAATTTCTAAATATATAAAACAAACTGTTCTGATATAAAATTATATATTTTTAAAATACGAATTTGATCCTTCCAAAAAAAAAAATGAATTTGATAAAAGTAATCAAATTATTTTAATATTTAGAAGAGAATTTTTTAATATTTATGAGTTTAATTCGATTAATATATTTTTTATTTAAATTTTTATAACAATGGCAAGTTTTATAAAAAAAATAAATAAATAGTATTTTTTTAAAACAGCTCATTACTGTCTTGTCAATATTAAAAAAATAATACGGATTAAAATAATATTTTATAAGTGAAATTATAATTTTTATTCCGAACTAATCAAAATCCATCAAACAAACTATTTGAGTGGATGCTTTGGCAGACCTACCGATTGAACGCAGCCATGGCAGAGCAGAACAAAGAACTTTTGAAGAACCCATTTGAAATATACTTGAACTGCCATGTCCTCCTCTTAAAAGACCTCCACCATCATTTAACCTTTAGTAGTCTCTCCTCTTCAAGTAGCCTTTGAGCTTAGAAGAAACAGCTGGAGGTAGTTTTTGCTGATTTGAAGATATGAGAGATTTGATGGGGATATTATTAGAAGGAAAAAATTAAAGTTGGATACACATTATTGCTAATTAATAAGTTCAAAAATGATAGAGAAAGTAAAATAACTTTAAATGGTTTGAATTTCTTTGGTTCTGATGGGTACCAAATCCCTAATTAATGACTTCTAATATAATTGTTAAAAATTGCTTCAAATGGGAAAAATCTAGGAAAAGGATTATATTTATTTAAGATTTAAGATAGATAGATATAGATATAGATAACCTCTAGTGCTTCACTCTCAGCCTAGCAGGATCAAAGAGATGTTGTGGGAGTGAATAAATTCAAAAAATAAAGGAATGAGACAGTTAAAGTGTTGTTTTTTGGACAAATAAGTTTTCCTCTTTCCCATCTGAATCATCGTCAGGACTTGCACTATACAACTTTTTTACATACTACTAGCACTATTAATCTCCTCTTCTTCGAGGTGTACACGATCACCTTATTTAACAAGAAAACAATTTGAAAAAATTAAACCCCTGTTCTTCATCTTCGACTTCTCCTCCTCCAAATCTGCCGCCTCAACCTCCACCACCACCCCAATTTCAATCATCCAAATCTGATTTCAGTCACCAATAAATGCTTCCATTCACAATATACAAGTACAGACTGAAACTACAAATCATCTAAACACAATGTAGAACTAGCACATGAAATTCATCGAACAAAGTGTAAGTGATAAGACTAAAATCAAAGTTCAAACAAGAAATTACTAACACGTTGATCAGAGAGACCATGACAATGGGTGTTTCCACAGATAGAATTGGCAAGAAAATCCACCTAGTAGAGAGAGCAAAGATGTTGTTCCTGATTAAGCGTTCAAATACTCTGCTGCTGCACCCTTCAATTTTCGTATGCGAACCTAACAAATTGTTCCTATTTCTCAGAAGCCACCTCTTTCAATTTTATTTTCAAAATCCAATCAATGGCATCCAATCGAGCAAATCTTAGCGAGTTACAATTAAAAAACTACCTCGAAACTGAATTTGGGGAAGGTAAATCAATAGCGCCGCCGATACTACCACCACCACTGCCACTGGACTTCTGCTGTGTCTGAACAGCCAGCGTCTGTAGCCGACTAGAGATCATGGTGTTTAAGAATTAAGAGGGAATAGAAAGAAGAGATGGTACCTATTCCTCATTGGAATGTTTATGAGGTGAACTGACTTGGGATGAAAGGGACTCAGAATGTGCTAAGTCTGTTTGGTTGAAGTCTAGCCATTAAGATTTTCAATGGTTTCCTCATCAATAAGGGCCTAAAAGAGGTAGGTCACTCCAAAGGGGGTATTATAAAGGAAGCTAGAATTGGCAAAGGAATATGAGGGTAGAAGACAATCTAAGTAATGATAAATTTGAGTATTCACATATTCTCAAATATTAATCATGAGAATCACAATTTAATATGCTTATAGTGTCATGTTTTATACTGTTTGGTACAATTTTTAATTTCGGTTATGTGTTTTTGCTTGAAACTATAAGGGTACAAATAAATAATAGATGTACATTATCAACATATTGTTGTTGATTTGATCCTTCCAGAACCAAATCAGATTACTATTAAAGAAAAAACAAATTGTGAACGGACCCATCACATGGCTAACATGATGTATGGCTTATATATGTTTTTATTCGGCCAACATAATATCACAAAAACTCTTCTTAATTGCACAAGAGAATTAATAAAATAAAATAAAAAAAAAGCTCATATTCCTTCTTATCTAGCTTTCCTTTTCTAACATATAAATATACTTGCTAGCCTATAGAAGACCTATGCAACACATGCAGGAGGCATAACACCATTTCCCAATTTCCTCCTTTTTCCAAAATTCACTTTTGATGCAAATAAATTTTTTGAAAAATTAAAATTTTTTGAGATTATCTTTTTCTTCAACTAACCCTAACCAAACAACATCACACCGTTTTGCAAAAAAAAAAAAATATGCAGTACCATAATTAAAAAATCTTCAACCATGTGAATTTTTGGTGGAAATGTTTGTAATATATGCGTTTAAAAAGGACAATTCAATGAAAATGACTTGTCTCTATACGAACTAGCAGCCAATTCTCCTTCATTCAAATATATAATAAACGAGACAAAATGAGGACTAATTTTTGTCCATCACCTCTGTCCAAAATTATAACAAAAAGGCAAAAAAAAACAAAGAGATAAAAATTCCTAGTGGTTACTTTTAGTTTGTAGCCATTTCTGTTTTGTTAGTATGTTTATGGCAATGTAGCTTCCAACTTCTTAATTTTGTGCTTTCTTTGTCCACGTATGACATTGTTTACGCTTGATCTTCGTTCCCGGAAAATGTCTAATGATGATAAAATTTAAGTTTCGCAAGATTTCCAAATTTCAGGTTAGATTAGTGTTTCGTTAAAAATTTTGTTTTAAGTGTCAGTCCGTTTTACTTAGATTGTCGGTCTATTTTAAAATTCTCAGTCTGCATAAAAAAATTGTTTAATTAAATATTTCTTTTTACTTAATTAAATATTTTTTAAATTAATTTTAATTTACTTAAAAAAAAGAGAGAATTTAGGGGTTTTAAACCAAACCAGATTGGTTCAATTCAAACATTCCCTTAGTCTCAAAAACGGCGTCATTTTTTTTCACCTTAAAAAAAAGTTAAACTGAAAACGCAAAACAGAATAAACAAAACGAAAGGAGAGAGGAACAGATTGAAATTGAGAACAGAAAATGAAAGAGAGAGGGAAAGACAGATTGAAAATGAAAGCAAAAGAGAGGGAGAAGAAGAGAGAGAGAGAGAATCCGTGAAAGAGACTATGGAAGGTTGAAGGCAGAAGCAAAAATGAGGTTGAAGGGAAATTGGGAACAAAGAGACAAAAGAAGAAGAGAGAAGCAGAGGACAAAAGGGAAAGGACAGAGGGGAGATCAACCTCCTCAGCCTCGATTGAATGCCCAATGGTGCAGGGAAAGAGCGACCGGTCGAGGTTCCCTTCCTTGGGTCTTGATCCTAAGAAAGAAAAGCAAAGTGACAGAGGTAGCAGAGGAAAAGAGAGAGGAATACGAAGAAAAGATGAAGAAAGAACGGAAAGATTGAGGAGTGGGGACGTCTGGCATGCGAAGAAGGCAAAGAGGAGAGAATATTTCGCCTATAAAAGGAGGCATGTAGTTGAAGAAAAGGGAGAGATCGACAGAGGCAATTTTCAAAAAAAAATCAGAGGTGAGGGATAGTTCCTAAAAATTTGTGGGGTTTTTCTCTTTTGGGTATTGGGAAGCCTCTGAAATTGAAGGAATTCTTCTTCAATTTCAAAAGATCAGAGACAGAATTGGGTGAAAATTTTGAAATTAAGGTTTCTTAGTTGTTGACGTTCGATTTTTGTCCAAAATCCAAAAAAGAAAAATGCTCAATGATAAAATATTTTAAGCTCAGCGAATTCTTAAATTTCTCGATTCCAAATCAATTTTTGTTTGTTTTGAAAAATATTTTAAGATTTTCATCCATCTCTGAATTTTCGGTCCTTCAAAAAGAGTTTAATTAAATGTTTTTCAATTAATTTTAATTTTGATTTTAGTGAGTGTTTTTATTTTAATTTTTATTTTTAGTTATTATTTATGTAAAAAAAAGGGAGAGAAAAAAAAATTTTGAAAAAAAAAAAGAGAAAATATAGAAGAAAAGAACAAGAAAATAAAAAAAAAGAAAAAAAGAAGAAGAAAGGGAAGAGGTAATTCTTGAATCGAACCAGACAAGTTCGATTCAAGCCTTCTACCCCTCAGTTAGGGAAGGAGCAAAACGCAGGCCATTAGGCTAAACAGCGCTGTTTTGATCGTGTAAAAAAAAAGGAAAAACGAGAGCTTCAAAACAGAACAGAAACGCGAAGGCAAAGACGAAAGCAGTAAGGAAATCAAAGAAGAAGAAGAAAAAGAAAATGAGAGAAAGAGGAAATAAAGAGAGAGAGAGGAGAGAGGGAGATCAAGAGGAGATCGTTGACAATCCCAGAGATGACGATCGAAGGATCTGAAAAGCAAGCAAAAGCTACCGACGAAGAAAGAGAAGAAGGAAAGAATAGAAGAAATAGAAGGGACCAGCAGCTTGTGCCGCCACAAATAGAAGGTCAACGATGACGAAGGGGATGCAAACGACTGTTTGGGCATGGGGGAAGAGAGTCCTTGTCGGCTGCAGTAGAAATGGAAGCATGCTTACTTTCCCTTTAAAAAGAGGTGCTTGTGAAGCATTTAAAAAAAAATTCTTTTGATTCCAGATAGGGTCTTCGAGAGGAATCAGTGAGGTTTCTTCCCCATTTCTCTGGTTTTGCAATTTTAGGGTTTTCGATTTTGCAAATTGGGGAATTGGGAACTTTCTGAGAATTAGGGTTTCTGAGAATTGGGAATTAGGGATTTTAGGTCTACGGTTCCAATTCCTTGTAATCTTTGCTTTTGTTTCCAACTTCAAAATCAATTTGAAATTAGGAACCAGATTTGGGTGTAAAATTAGAAGTATCTTTTCTTTTTCCTCTTCCTCTTCTTTTGTTGTAAGTTCTGGGGAAAAGAAATTATGTGTGTTTGAGGGAATTTTGTTACTATAAAGAACACTGGAAATCATTGTTGTTTAAAGCTGTTGAGAATCCCGTAATAAAATTACGAGACTATAATAAAAATAGCGGAATAATAAAAATTACAAGACTTCACTCAATGTTTTGAGTTACGTCCATGGGACAAAATTCGAATATTTCTTCTACTAAAAATAGTAGGATTACAAAGAGATTATACAAAAATAGTGGCGTTCAAAGTGTTTCCCAAAAACACCTAAAATTATCCTCACTATTTTTCTCTCCCCTAGTTTTAGGATACCCTTTCTAAAACTCAACAACTCTCTCTAAAATTCTTTTCATAGACTATTAAATTTCTTATTTGAGGCTATATATCTAAATGATTTTCATTTACGATTATATAGAAATAATATATACTATAATTAGTATTCTAATTATAACCTATTAATAATAACTAATAATTTTTTTAATTTCTTTTCCTAATTTAAGGATTTATTGTCCTGACTTAAAGAACAATCATCCAACAAATCTCCCCCTTGACTTCAAGTGGGTATATCAGCCATACCGGCTATCTTTCTGCATGTAATAAGCTTCTCCGTAGGTAAAGCTTTTGTTATCATATCAGCACCATTGTCATCCATATGAATCTTTTTATCTGAAATGACTTCATCTTTAGCGCATCACGTATCCAATGATTCCTCACATCAATATGCTTCGACCGAGAGTGAAAGGTCAAATTCTTGCTGAGATGTATAGCGCTTTGACTGTCGCATAAAGAATATATTTCTCTTGTTCAATACCCAGTTCTTGTAGGAATTTCTTATCCATAAGAGTTCTTTGCTAGCTTCTATAATGGCAATATATTCTGCCTTCGTGGATGAGAGCACAACACATTTTTGCAACTTTGATTGCCAAGAAACTGCTGCTCTTGCAAAGGTCATCAGATATCCTGAAGTTGATTTACGTGAATCAACATCACCTCACATATCTGCATCTGTGTAGCCTTTTAACATAGGTCTATTATCTCCAAAACATAAACACATTTTTGAAGTGGTTTTAAGATACCTAAGAATCCACTTCACTGCATTCCAGTGTTCTTCACTTGGATTTGAAAGAAATCGGCTAACGACACCAACAGCATGAGCAATATCTGGCGATGGTGTACATCAAACTGCCAACATCAGATACATAAGGAATCTTCTTCAGTTCATCATTTTCTTTCTCACTTGAAGGGCATTGTTTGGAATTTAATTTAAAATAATCTGTAAGTGGAGTACAAACTGTCTTTTGCATTCCTTATGTTAACCTGTTGAGAACTTTCTCGATGTACTTATTTTGAGATAACCATAACTTTCTTTTTTTCTTGTCTCTGGTGATCATCATTCCAAGAATCTATTTCGCCGATCCCAAATCCTTTATGGCAAAGGATTTTGCAAGTTCCTTTTTCAAGCTCTCAATTTTCTTACTATCATGGCCAACAATCAACATATCATCCACACACAACAAGAGAATAATAAATTCGCCATCTGCGAACTTTTTCACAATTACACAATGATCAAAATTAGTTTTCTTATGCCCATGATTCACCATAAAAGAGTCAAATTTCTTGTACCACTGTCTAGGAGCTTGTTTGAGGCCATACAAGCTCTTTTGCAATCTACACATCATGTGTTATTTGCCTTTGACTCTAAATCCTTCTGGTTGCTCCATATAAATTTCGTCCTTTAAATCACCATGGAGGAAAGTAGTCTTCACATCAAGTTGCTCAATCTCTAAATTCAAGCTAGCTGCTAATCCAAGTACAACTCTGATAGAAGACATT
The DNA here is from genome assembly GCA_948099555.1 of Croton setiger. Lineage (NCBI taxonomy): Eukaryota > Viridiplantae > Streptophyta > Magnoliopsida > Malpighiales > Euphorbiaceae > Croton > Croton setiger. Next base: position 14,045 of record CANUEY010227022.1, read on the forward strand.
TTGACTACGGGTGAGAAAATTTCTTCAAAGTTAACTCCTTTCTTCTGACCAAAACCCTTCACAACCAGCCTTGCCGTTTTCCTTGGCTGTGAGTTATTTTGTTCAGTCTTCAACCTGAACACTCATTTATTCTTCAGTGCTTTCTTACCTTGAGGCAGTTTGACTAACTCGTAAGTGTTGTTATCATGCAAGAACTTTATGTCTTCTTGTATGGCCCTCAACCACTCATTCTTTTTGTCATCTTCCATTGCCTCTTGGTAGTCCTATGGTTATCCGCTTGAGTTAGTAAAACATACTCATTTGGAGAGTATCTCTGAGAAGGTATTCTGCCTCTTGCAAATCTTCTTAATTGAGGTGGTTCTTCTGTTAGAGCTAGTTCAACATCATTTTGAACTTGTTCACCATCTTCTTCTTGCTCATTTTCTTAAACAACATCTTCTTTTTGCTCATTAAATTCAACACATTGTGGTACTTCACAAGGTTTTGCATCAAGGTCAACAAGAAACTCATTGATAGACTTTGGTTTTTCATTTTTCTCAATGTCTTCAATAGTTTGATCTTCCAAAAATACTATGTCTCTGCTTCTGATGAGCTTTTTGCCAACAGGATCCCATAATCTATACCCAAAATCATCTTTTCCATAACCTAAGAAGATACACTGCTTTGACTTTCTCCTTTTGGAATGTGAACAAAAGTCCTGCAACCAAATACTCTAAAATGATCATAAGAAATATCTTTTCCTGACCACACCTTTTCTGGTACGTCTCCATTGAGGAAGGTAGAAGGTGAGTTTAATTATTTAAATTTCTATTATGCATAATATGTCTCATATATGATCTTTGCAATGTTTGCTTCGGAGTTTATACCAAAAGTCGAAACATACATCATTCCAAGAATGTTTGCAAAGAAAATTAAAGGTCGTCCTTGATGATTTCCTGGGTTTCTGAAGTGTTTGTGCTTAAGACATTAATATGGCAATTTTGCATGGTTAGTGGTCATTTGATAACCTTGCATGTTCATGGACCATTTTGTAAATTTTCGAAACTCTAGGGACTAATTTGAAAATGTACATTTTAGAAACTCCAATTTGATTAATCGGCATGTTTTATGGATTATTTTAGGATAATTGCATGTTTTGGAGCTGTTGTGTAATTTTCATAAATTTAGTGGTCTTTTCGTGATTTTCCAAAATTTTAAGGACCTTTTGGTAATTTTTACATAAAGGTTTTGTATGTCTCTTTTATATGCTTTCAGGGTATTTTCGGGTTTAAATAAATTATTCGGGGATCGAAACTAGTAGATTGTAATTTAATTAGGACAAATTTGTAACTATTTTCTCCGGAGTCGGAGAAAGAATAATTTAGATCTAAGGGTTGTTTAATTTTTCCGCACTTTAATTTCCGCCATTTATCGCTTTCAATAATTGAATTTGATTTTTCGCAAATGACCGAAATCGCCAATTAGGAACATCGTTAGAAATTAATCACAGCAACGACATTTTTATTTAAACTTAAATTTTGGAAAGAAAAACAAACCAGAGGCCGGTTTTTACCGGGCGGCGCGTTTAAGTAAACTTAATCCGTCGTACCTTACTCCCTTACCCAAAATCTCTGATTTTTGACCAATGTCTTTTCTAAAATAAAAACGGAGTCATTTTTTTGTAATATAAAATTGGTGTCCCGAAATCGGGTGGCGACTCTAAAACCGTTTTTAAGACCGATTAATTTCGGCATTCCAGAGCTAAAAATGTTTTGTCACCTTAAAATATTTTTGGTAAAATCTCTCTCGTTGGCGGTGAAAATCGGGCCGTCAACACACATGAATTAAAATTACGAGACTACAATAAAAATAGCGGGATAATATATATTACAAAACACAAGATTTACGTGGTTCACTTAATGTTTTGAGTTACGTCCACGAGACAAAATTTGAATATTTCTTTTACTAAAAATAGTAAACTTATAGAGAGATTATACAAAAAATAATGGCGTTCAAAGTGTTTCCCTAAATCACCCAAAATTATCCTAACTATTTTTTTCTAGGGGAGAAAAAAATATCCAAAATTATCCTCCTATCGTTGAAGGGTTAGATGTATGCTCTCTCATGCCAAATTTCTGAAGATTTTTTGGGTAGAAGCAATGAGAACTGTAGTTTACTTGATCAACCTTGCAATCTGTCTTAATATAACATCATTATTGCAAAACAAACAAGCTGCAGTTTGGTTTTTGGAACTGGGAATTTAAAACATATTAAGATTGAACTTCTGCCTTTAAGATATAGCAAGGATCATTCCAGCAGAAGGCATTCTCATTTGAAACTTAGGTTTGATATACTTATGATGACAAACTAGCCACCTTAAAATCTAACAATTAACAGCATATCCAAATGAGAAAGTTTGCATGATAATGGCAAATATTAACAAGTGCAATCAATGACAACATGCTATGAATCATTGAGATATTGGGGAGTAAGGGAGGAGCGGAACAAAGACTGGAACAACAAGAAACTCATCCTAAAACTGGAACTAAGAACCAAACAGGCATTACACAAACTGAAAGCAGGATAGCATAAAGCCTTCAAACTTAGAACAACCCATATTCCATATACCTTTCTGCCCTAACAATAGAATTGATCAACATCAATTTATACAAAAGGGAACATGACTCGACAAACTAATACTCAAGCTCACAGATTAGCCCTAAACGTCCTTAAACAGAAAACTAATGCAATACCAAGAATGCAATCAACAACACAATTTTTATAATGAACAGAAACAAAGTATTAATTAAGGGACTGGAGTCATACCTTAAACCTCCAAAACACAACAGAAACAGCAAGCAATATTCAGGGACACCATTCAAAATTAAGATCAAACAAGGAAACATCATTCAGGAAAGATTGACTCATTCTGCTCATTATTAGATCAATTCATTTTTCTAATCAACCACCCCAACTAAGCTTAAACAAAAAAGAAGGTCTTAATACTGCCCCAAATATCAAACAGAATGAACATCAAACTCAGATGAGTTAAAGCAATGATCATAATCAACAATAAAGGGGACACCAAACAAATTAGATATAAAAGATTTGATCAGAGTACTACCCAAGCCTATGACATAATTTATTAACATAAACTGGAATATAACCTAGCTATTAAACACAAAAACTAGAGAAGATGTTTGAACTGAAACAGAAAGCAAGGATCAACAAGAACTATACAAAATGAGCAAAATGAGATCAACACAGAGCAGATAGGTATACTGAGCAACACTGAAATCACAGATTCAGAATTGATTTACCTTCCAATCAAGACATGAAACAGAACTTAAACAGAATAAATGAAAAACAAACAATCTCAAACATGTATCTTTATACAATCTGTTTCTGACGTAGATTGTGAACAGAATAAAATCATTATTCATAGTACCATTTCCAGAAAAGCATGAACAGAAGCCAATAGTAATCCCTAAACTAACACCATACAGAATAAAGAACTAATCCGGCTCCCTAAGATATTCATCCATTATATCAGAAGAAAAATTAAAGGAAAAAGAATTGATCAGAAACGAGTACCTTAACTGCTCCCAGAAATCTTTAATTTGAATTCAAACAGAAATATGGTTTTTACAGAATTCCAATTCAACTTCAATTGAAGTAGTATTTTCGATTTACACTCAAGATTGATTCCCAATATCAAATTGTTTTTGATACTGGAATCAACAAAAACTAAAATCAAAAGGTAAGTGGACAGAATCCCCAAAACCCCCAATTACAGAAAGGAACCCTAATTTTGCTAAACCCAGAAAACTTTTCGATCCCTTACAGATTTTTCGATCCTCCCCAATGCTCTCTGGACCTCCTCTCGAATGAAGCCCTCTCTCCCTTTTTCGAATCAAGCCCCTCCTCCTTTTATCTTTCTCTCCAAGTTCCTCAAAACGCTCTCCTCATCATTTCGAAGCTTTCCATCAGTCTGCTTTCGCCGCTTCTCTCTCTGCCGTAGCCGCTTCTTCCAGTTTCGCGGCAGGGGACATCTTATCCTTCTGCAACCGTCACTTCCTCGTCTGTCACTTCTCTCTTTCTCTCTTCTGTTTAACTTTCTTCGTTTTCTTGTTTCTGTTCGGTTTCGTTCGTATATCTTCCTTCTGTTTTCGTTCTGTTTCTTTTCCTTCACGCATTTGCTTTATTTCGTGTTTTTTTTTTTTCTGGACGCAAGTCGTTTCTGTTCCTTTTTTTTTTGTCTTCTATTTGAGGGAAACGATGTTGTTTGGCTTCTTTGCAGGCGCCCCTCCTTTTAACTTTCATCTATTTCTATTTTCCTCCCCAATTCTTTCATTCCTTCTTCATATGAGCCCTTCCTTCCCTCTTTTAACTTTCTAATTTTTCCCTCCTCTTCTCATTTCCTTCAATTTCACCCTATTTTTTAATTCCCTCTTTTTTTTTCTTTTTCTATATAATAATAATAATAATAACAATATTAATATTAATATTAATATTAATATTAATATTAATATTAATATTAATATTAATATTAATATTAATATTAATATTAATATTAATATTAATATTAAATCAACTTAAAACATTAAATTAAAATTTAAGCCACTCTAATTAAATATTTTCTCTTTTTCTTTAATTTTTTTTTTTAAAAATAAGTTCAAAATATATTCACAAATTAAAATAAATTTTAATTAAAAATTAAAATCAACAAATATAAAAATATTCACTTGGTTAAACAAAAATTAATCTAACGAAAACAAACATATATATATATATATTTACTTACTATTTTTTTGAAGGATGAAAAATTTAAAGAAGAAGGAGAGTTTTGGGACATTTTCAAAACAAACAAAAATTAATTTGGAATTGAGAAATTCGTCGAGCTAAAAATATTTTCATTATTGACTATTTTTCATTTTTGGATTTTGAGCAAAAATTGAGCGTCAACAATGTGTTCAATGATGTTTGAATATATCTTGGAACCAGATTGAGTAGTATTTAATTGTTTCTGTTTGCTGTTGCTTGTCAATTTCCTTGATATATTGTTTTTTTTTTTTTTTTGCCATGGCTATTCTGTTACGCTCTATTTAAAGTATATAGCTGTTGTTTCTGGTTTATTGAAGTTACTGTTTAAGTTTAATATCTGTATGTAAAGCTGTGGTTTCATGAATGAAGAATGGAATGACTTGGGTTTCTGCTTATGTTCATTATATATGTGTTCTGTGTTGCTGCTGTGATTTTAAGTTTATATTTAAAACTGTTTTGACTTAAGCTTTAACTGTAAGATCTTCATTTCCAATTTCAGTTTTTTAAAAGCTCTTTTTGCTCTTTCTCATTTTGCTTCTGTTTTTCTAATTGAAGGTCATGTTTAATCATTCAGTTATGCATCTGAGTTCGATTTTTCGCTTTCAAGTCTTAGACTTTGCTTTGATTTCAATTTTGCTTGTGTTTCATATCTTAAAACCTTTATTTCTAAAGATAATTTTACTAACTAAAATGTCAAGTTTTGAAGTAAAAGGTTCCATGTTTATGGTTTTAAATATAGTATTTGGGATGAAAATAAATCTTAAAATTACCAAACATAGTGTCTATAAAGCTCACCTTTTTAATTATTAAAATATTTTGTGAATGTTAAGACTGAATTTTAATTGCTATTGGTTTGATGGTTTAAGTTTTAGTGTACATTTTAGAAGTTAAATTGCATTGTTAGCAAGGTTCCACACTTAGTTTAAAATTACGTATCATTAGTAATTTTTGCATATAAGAATCACATAGCATTTTAGTTTAGAATTAACACTATAGACTTAATATGAATAAAATCAAGAAATTAGAAGCATTATATAAAGTAGCAATCAACATAAAAATATTAGCATTAGGATAAAAATAGAACTTTAAGGACCACTTTGCATTTTAGCATGACTATAGGTATCATTTTGCATTCTATTATGAACTTCATCACTGTTTTGTAATTTTTCATAATTTGTGTGCTTTTGTGAATATTAAATAAATATAGGAATCATTTCTAAAATTGAGCATGTTTAGGGACTGATTTAATAATTTATCCAAATTTAGGGTACCTGTTAATAATTTTTAAATGTTTATCTAAATGATTAAATTATGCGTTTGTGGGGTGTTTTGAGATTTTAATAAATCATAGGGGACTAAAATGGTAGAATGTAATTATTTAGGACCAAAATGTAAAAATTCTCCTAAAGAGAAAGAATAACTAGATTTAGGAATGAATGTTTTATTTTTCGGCACTTTAAATTTCCGCAATTTACCGCTTTCAATAAGTGAATTTGTTTTCTCAAATGACTGAAAAACGCCAATTAAGAACATCAATAAAATTAATTACGCTACAAATTTTTCAATAAATATTCGACTTAAATTTTGAAAATTAAACAAATCAGAGAGACCGGTTTTTGCCGACGATTTAAGTGTACCCAACCCCCTTACCTAGAAACTCAAATTTTTTACCAATGACTTTAAAATTAAAACGGAGTCATTTTTGAAAAAATTAAAATTGGTGTCCCAAAATTGGGTAGCGACTCTAAACTTTTTAAAATAGACTAGTTTCGGCAACGTACATCCCAAAAAATGTTTTATCACCATCTTTTTGTGATAAATCAATCATCAACATTAGGAATTGGGGGTTTTCTATAAATCTTTCCGTTTCTGATTTGTGAAAGACAATTATGGTTTCTATTTCGAAATCAATTCAATATTAGGAAGTTTTTTTTTGAATAGCATCAATTCTCTGTTCTATTTTTAAAAATATTTTTGGGTGAAGATCTGAGTTTGCAAGGAAACCTTAGACATCTCTATAGCATTTTGGATTAAAGAAATTAAGGGCCTTAAAATTAAGGGCATTTTGGATTCTTTTTCTGATTTAATTTTCTGTTCATGGTGGATGAATTTGCATGGGAACCTAATTGACTAATGGGATAATTACTGTTTTTGCTGATGTTGGTTTATGTTACTGTTGTTAGGTTTTGTTAAACTGCCGTTGTTTATATTTCTTGTTTATGTTTATCCCTTGTTATGTCTATGTTGAAATTGTTACTTATCGTTTCGTTTATGTTCATATTAAAACTGCTTTACTGTTGTTTATGTTCATATTGAAACTGTTTCTGCTGCTGTGGGTTATGTTAAACTGTGGTCGTTTATGCTTGTCGTGTATGTTTATTGTTTGGTTCTTATCTCTAGTCATGTTTGCTTTAGATTCTTGTCTATGTTTATGTTTATGTTCCTAGTCATGTTGAAATTGTTGTTTCCAACTTTCGGTCACTAGCAATCAGCCTCTTAGCTAAATGTTTTTCGCTGTTGGTCTCAGCTTTCAATGTTACAAAGATTAAACCTTTGATGTTGTTGCTTCCTAGTTTTGTTAAAACCTAAACCTTTGATCTTTCAATTTCAACTTTCAAGTTTTAATTTCAGTTTAATTGTTACTGTTGTTTTAAGATTGTCATTGCTGTTGTGTTTAACATTTTTTTTTTGCTGCTGTAATTACTATTTTTAGTCTAAAAAAATATTAAAAAGATAACTGATTTCAAAGTTGTTTAGGCTATTATTGTGTATGGTTTTTAGTTTTCTAAAAAAATTTGTTTAAGTGTTGTTTAGCACATTATGTAAAGTTTTCAAAACTAAATGATAAAGTTTGTGACCCCAGTCTAATATTCTTAACCTTATGTGACGTTGAATTCGTTTTGTTATTCTTCATATTTTCAGATTTCAGTTTAAAAGTGTAATAAAAATTAGTATATGCTGCTGTATTAAATGTGTTTTCATAAATAAATATGCTGCTTACAGTTTCATGAATTCTTTGTGAATTTAAAGTTCAAAATCACAATGAGTTCTAAATTTTGTTTGCATTTCAGTCCTTAAAACTATATCCAGTAGGCAGCTTGGTCACATTTAAGTTTCCATTTCTGTAACCACTATTTCTGTGGCAGCCATGGCACCTTATTGTTCCATTTTGTTTCCAAGTTTAATCTTATACAAATCGTTTTCAATGTTTCTCATGCTTCATTGTGTTGAAATCTGTTTTGAAACTCTAGATGATTGCTTGTATTATTACGATTGTTTTGCCGACCGTTTTAAGGTACTTCACGCGTTGAGGGACTGTCTCCATAAGTTGACATGCAGTGTGGATTTTTTCGTATTTTGCATGCATTAGGGATTATTTTAGAACTTTGGCATGATGGCAGGGATCGTTTAATAATTTTTGTACACCTTGTGGATTACTTTAGCAGTTTTACATATATAGGGACTGTGTTTGCAATTATGCATATTTTATGGACTGTTCGATTAATGTGATACATGTAGGGGCTGTTTTATAATTGTGGCATGTTGCATTGATTGTTTTGATAATTTTACATGTTTTGTAACCTGTTTTCGTAATTTTGACATTAGGGACTGTTTCGTAATTTTTATTTATTCAATGGACTGTTTTAAAACTCTTGCATGCTTTAGGGCTATTGAGTAATTTTCCAAAAATATATGAAACATTGTCATTTGTCATAACTTAGGAGATTTTTTGATAATTTCACATAATTATTTTTAATATGTAATTTAGTGTTTGTGGGATGTTTTGAAGTTTTAAATAAATTATTTAGGAATTAATCGGTTATTTAAAGAGTGAACGTTTTATTTTTTGCAATTTATATTTTTACATTTTATTGCTTTCAACGTTTGTATATGTTTATGCAAATGATCGCTAATCACTAATTAGAAACATTAACACTATTAATGAATAAAAATGACTTTTCTTAATAAGTGAAAATTAATTAACTTAATTTTTGAAAAATAAAATAATTTATCAGAAACCAATAAATACGAACTTCTCTTATTCAAAAAATCTAATTTCAAATCGGAGTTAACTTTTTATAATAAAATTAGAGTACTTTTCCAAAAAATTAAAAATAGTACTCAATGGTATACCTCAAAAATATTTTCAAGATCGATTAGCCATCGTGTGACAAAAGTTTTATTATTGTTTCTCACAAATAAAAATTTGAAATTTGAAATCGAGCAAAAATTTGACCATGAAATGTGTAAGAGTAATACTTATCTCCAACTATATATATATATATATATATATATATATATATATATATATATA